>JAVQJD010052919.1:0-19999 GCA_036023655.1 Nannoperca australis | reverse complement strand
AATTTAAAAACCTGTACCTTGAAAATCTGTGTCTGACGTGACGGACCTTTAATCCAGTTTCATTACTGAAGGACAACTCTGTGTGTGTGTGTGTGTGTGTGTGTCTCTGTGTCTCTGTATGTGTGTGTGTGTGTGTGTCTCTCTCTCTCTCTCTTTATGTGTGTGTGTGTGTGTGTCTCTGTGTGTGTGTGTGTGTCTCTCTCTCTCTCTCTGTAAGTGTGTGTGTGTGTGTCTCTCTCTCTGTATGTGTGTGTGTGTCTGTGTCTCTGTGTCTTTGTATGTGTGTGTGTGTGTGTGTGTGTGTGTGTCTCTCTCTCTCTCTCTCTCTCTCTGTTGATGTGTGTGTGTGTGTGTGTGTGTGTGTGTGTGTTTGCAGGGTGTTTCTGGACTGTCTCATTAACCCGCTGCAGGAGCAGATGGAGGAGTGGAAGAGAGTTGCCAACACTCTGGACAAAGACCACGCCAAAGGTAAACAGAGACGGCACGAACCGCTACTCTGCTAAGCTAGGCTAGTTAGCATTTAGCAGGACTGGTTTATGATGATTCTAAGATTTAGCTACAAACAAACTCGACTACAAATGCGTGTGTGTGTGTGTGTGTGTGTGTGTGTGTGTGTTTCAGAGTACAAGAAGGCCCGTCAGGAGATCAAGAAGAGATCTTCAGACACTCTGAAGCTGCAGAAGAAAGCAAAGAAAGGTTAGCAGTGTTAACTCTGTGTTCTCTTTGGTGTGAGGATCGTGGATCACTGAATCCGTCGTGGTTCTTGACTGAAGAGATGTGTTAATGTCGTGTTTTGTTTTTTTTGCTTTTCCAACAATCCCTTCCTGCGGCGTCCCATCATGCTCTGCTCTGCCCAGCTGATGTGTTTGGTGAGTTATCTTGTAGTAAACTGTTCTACCTTCGCTCTGTTGCTTCAGTCAGGAGACACAGAGGTTCTTCATTATCTGTTCAGAGGAGGTTCTGCATCGATTCTCCTGAAGAATTCCCCCACATTTCACTCCAGTTTGATTGTAATTGAGCAATAATATAAAGGAGGGTCTGTTTCTCGGACACTACTCGCACTACACTAATATGTTAGCATTAGCTTTGCTCTTCCCACTGAGCTGCAACGAGCCACACGTCCTCCGCCTTGTCATCGTACTCCGAAACAGCAGCTTGATGTTCCTGCTGAAGGACTTTGATTTGAGCCTCTAAGATAAATAAAGCGGACCCAGGACTGACCCCAGAGGAACCCCAGATGTGGTCGCGGGCCTGTTATTACTGCACGAGAGGAAACTCCCTCTGCTGTGGTTATGAATGTGACGAAGGGAAGAAGAGGAGACAAAGAGGCAGAGCTTGTGTTGGAATGGAATGAATGTGATGAGAGATGGAGAAAAACCTCTGAGTTGGAATGAATGTGATGGGAAGAGTTTCTCTGAATGTGATTTAAGATGGAGGGAAAGATTAGAGAGAAACAATTTAAAGTTACTTACACGTCCGTAAGAGATCAGAGATCTGTAACTTATTTGCAAGTGACCCGTACACTGAAGACGCTGAAGCCTGAGATGAAGATCCATCAAGTCGCGGTGCAGAACTTTGAGCGTCCGTCCCGACTGAGGTGCATCTGTAGAGTCCAATCAGAACCGCATCCAAATGTGGTTTGATCTTATCTGCAAAGAAATCACTGGAGGCGCCCCAAAGAAACAACCAGAAAGGGATTTGGGATGCCTGTCTGAACAAGGTCTACGTTCTCCGATGGAGAAACTGGATTTGAACTTCAACATTTGAGATTTAGTGTGAGACGGGTCACGATGACCTGGCTGAGAGGTTCTGACCGTCTGTTACTGCAGCAGCTTCACAACGTAGTGCGAACAGACTTTCTCCCCATCTGCCGTTTGTCTTTTTATTTGTAACATGTTTGAGGACACAGACGTCTTATTTTAATAAAACTTTCTGTCCGTGCAGGAAGACAGACTGAAGCATGTAGAGATAGAGAGTTAACACAACGTACAAAAGAAAAACGAAGCTGTTTCACTCTTTCAGTTTGTGGAAACACTTCCTCGCTGCGACAGAAGGAGAAATCTGAAGCGAGCTCACGGGTTTCACAGCGTCGCTCTCTGCATGTAAACACACCTGGTTTCCTGTGTGCACGTAAACAAACCGACGTCACGCAGGACACAAAGGAAACGTCTCTACAGTCGGACACAGACCGGGAGACGCGAGCAGAGAGTGTTAGAGCAGTGGCTTTCCCGTGTGGATCGCTGAAGCCTGGAAAAGGTTCACATCTCTGATCCGACCACAGAATCAGCTCTGGATCTCGCTGCAGGAACCAACAGCTTTATGTTTGTGTCTCGTGGAGACGATGAGATAAAAACAAAAAGCTTGTCTGAAAGAGCAAAACTACGTTTGAGGCCGATGAAGACGCTCAGTAATGAAAAGAGCTCCAGATCAGTGTTCCAGTCGGAGACGGTTTCACTCGTGTAAACAGTGTTTTGTAATCAGATGTCTTGAGATGATGAAAACTCGTGATGTGTGTTTGTTTCCAGGCGGGACAGCCACACACTTTCATGTGGTTGAAGCCTGGATTGACTGTTGTTTTGCAGAGTGAGAACAGAGCTGAAGTCATTTATTCCTCTTTCTGTCTTCATCTGCGCTCCTCATATCTGGAATACAATCAATCACACGTCAGGAAGACGTGAAATAACGGATTTCTGCACGGACAGACTTTGTTCTTTTGGTCTGTTTACACTTTTTAATGGACTTCTTTCATGAAACGCTTTTTCTAAAGTGTGTTCTCTGACGGGCATCGAATGAGTTTATTATTTATTTGAAGTATTTTATTTGACTTTAACAATGTGTGTGTGTGTGTGTGTGTGTGTGTGTGTGTGTGCGTGTGTGTGTGTGCGTGTGTGTGTGCGTGTGTGCGTGCAGGCCGCGGGGACCTGCAGCCTCAGCTGGACAGCGCCCTGCAGGACGTCAGTGATAAATACCTGCTGCTGGAGGAGACGGAGAAGCAGGCGGTGAGGAAGGCGCTGGTGGAGGAGAGGAGTCGCTTCTGCTGCTTCGTCTCCATGATGAAGCCCGTCGTGGTCAGTCTCACGTCTGCACATCTACACCCGACTCCTGGTGTTAGTTTCCACGGTAACTCTGCTGTGTGTGTCTGTGTGTCAGGAGGAGGAGATGTCCATGCTGGGGGAGATCACTCACCTGCAGACCCTGACAGACGACCTGAAGACGCTCACTGTGGACCCACACAAGCTGCCCGCCTCCAGCGAGCAGGTGCACCCGTCTGAACCAGCCGGTTCTGTCCGTCTGTCTCCATCTGTCTCCGTCTGTCTCCGTCTGTCTCCGTTTGTTTCCGTCTGTCTCCATCTGTCTTCATCTGTCTCCGTTTGTCTCCGTCTGTCTCCATATGTCTCCGTCTGTCTCTTGTCTGTCTCCGTTTGTCTCCGTCTGTCTCCATCTGTCTCCATCTGTCTCCGTCTGTCTCCATCTGTCTCCGTCTGTCTCCGTCCTGCTTCTGGTGGTTCAATGAATGCACTGCGTCATGAGGCCCTGATCTGATTGGACAACAGGGAGAATAAAACCCTGCAAACGTTGATGGGCACTTCTCTGCTCTGAGTCGGAGTTGTGAGGCATCAGAGCAGCTGCGAAACACTTCCTTTAGGTTTAGAGAGCAAGTTTACTGCAACTGCTTCCTGTCTGATCAGGTGCTGCACGCTACACCAGACATGTTCGCCAAATCACCCCCACATTCCACAATGTGCTCGTTATAGAGTCGATGTTCGGACTGCAGTCGTCTTTATGTTGTGAAACCTCTTGTTGTTTCTGTCGTGTCTGTTATTGATTGTGTGTTTACGTTGAACCTATCGGCTGAAATATCGCCATCGAAACGTTAAACTCCCAAATATCAGCCTCATGAATCTGAGCCGTAGTGAAAAGACCAGCTCCACTTAATGACTCGATCAGCCCACCTCAGTGAGAACAGAACCCGCCTCCACTTCCTGGTTGTTGTTGAATCCTGAAGACTCCTCTTCTTCTTTCTCTCCAGGTAATCGTAGACCTAAAGGGCTCCGAGTGCACCTGGTCCTACCAAACTCCGCCCTCCTCCCCGAGCACCACCGTGTCCAGGAAGTCCAGCATGTGCAGGTTGGTTTCCATGGCTACAGCAAACCGTCCATCATCCCCAACAAGCTGATAGGGCTCATCTTTCAAACTTCCTGTGCTCTGCTGCCTCCCGGTGGACCAGAGAGGAACTCACGGCTCCTTCCTGGTTCAGTTTACAGTCGACTAAATGTTCTCTCATCACCTTTCTGTTGCATTAATATCACAGAACCTGGACGGTCGTTGTATGAGGATGATTCTAGTGGTTTGTTCCTGGCAGCGGGGGTCACAGAGAGCAGGATCTCTTCATTTATCCAAAGGAATCTGAAAATCTGAGGCGAGAAATGTTCTGTCGAGTTGCAGATCAGCACTTTTAGTTGTGATCTTCATCTAAAACGTTCTGCCACATGACTCGGCTCAAGTTCAGGCTGACAAGTGAGAAACATGAGCACCAGCAGGAGGAGAGAGACGGAGGTTTGAACGTTGGTAGAAACCTTTAGTAGCTCCAGACTGCAGATAAAAAGGTTGTTTTGCTTCTGTTCTCACCGTAACTTGCTGTTGCAGACACAGATGTGCTTATTAAAGACTCTACATGGAGTCATGCAGGCGTCACTCTGGTGCTTTCAGTAGATTTAAAGTCAGCCATTGTTTAAACTCAAGTGTAATTTGAGCATTAGATGTGTTGACTGTTCTTAAAGACTGACAGTTTAAATTCAACAAAGTCTCTGTTTCTCTGGATACAAACCCCTGTTGTTACAGTCCAACTTCTTCCTACTGAACAAGTCAACATGTTCTGCAGATTATTCAGAGAGACTATGTTTTCCATCCGTCTGCGTGGTGTTGGGGGAAATACGTGACGCTCGTCTTCCTGTCTGCCGTCCCACAGCAGCCTGAACAGCGTGAACAGCAGCGACTCTCGCTCCAGCGGCTCCCACTGCCACTCCCCCACCTCCCATTTCCGTTACCGTGCCTCCTCCTCCTCCTCCTCCTCGGTGCTCCCCCAGCAGACGCCGGCCCGCCTCTCCTCCGTCTCCTCCCACGACTCGGGCTTCATCTCCCAGGACGCCTTCCAGTCCAAGTCCCCGTCACCGATGCCCCCGGACACCTCGCAGGTGAGCAGCGTGCGTGTGTGTGTGTGTGTGTGTGTGTTACAGCCAGACTGCATGCTCGCTTATTCCCTGCAGGGTTTCCTAAACTGTGGTTCACGGGCAGAGTTGGGTCACAAACATCGGGTCACACAAAATAGGGCCCCAACTAACAAATCTCTCTGTTACTGATTAATCTGATCGGTTGAGGTAACCGTCCTGATCCGACTGATCCCGTCCAGAACCCAAAGATATTCAGTTAACGATGATTTCAAACAGCACGTCCTCACTTTGCAGCCAGAACACGTTGAATGAATGAAACGATAAAATAAAAATAGTTGTTAAATTCCATTAATTGTTGCAGCTTTTACACAAATTTAAACACACACACACACACACACATATATATATAATTATCCTCATTTAGGTTTGTTTATGCTATTATGAGAAATTAGCCAGACGCAGGTACACAGGAGACGTTCAAGAGCTCTCACAGTTCTGAGATGTTCAGTGTTACAAAGTCATTGGACTCAAATCCATGCTGGGAGCTTGTGACGCCCACACAACCCAAGATGAGGTGTTTTCCAGGACTTTTCCAGGACTGCAAAGCTGGATGACCCCCGTAACCCAAACCTGAATCCTAAAAACTTAATCTACACCTGACAGCCCGTCCTCACTGTCCCGGTCTAACACCAGATCCACTACATGTCAAACTCCAGCCTTAAATTTAACCAAAACCCAGTTTGTGCACAAGTCCACCGTGTTCACCCGTGTTCAGCTCAACAAAGTCTGTAAATATAAACCTGTATTTTAATTCTCACTGAGATGTTGTTTGTAGTTTGAGTGAATGATTGTAGTTCTTTAGCTTCTCGTTCCACCGAACCTGCTTCTGCCTCATCTCTCTCTTCGTCTTCGTCTTCCTCGTGCTGCTTGTTCTGCTGGTTCACCTGCTCGTGCTTCTTTTTCACACTGGGATTGTGTTTTTGTCTCTAACCTCTCACGCTGCTGCTTCTTATGGTTTTCTTGCATCCTTCTCTGTGTGTGTGTTTGTGTGTGTGTGTGTGTGTGTGTGCGCGTGTGTGTGTGTGTGTGTGCGTGCACTCTGCATGGCTCTGCTGCGGTCGTGTGTCTCCGCTTTACCTTCTCAGTCTGTCAATGAGGATCCTTCCTCTTCCTCCTCCTCTTCCTCACCCTCACACAGCGAGCCTCACTCTGGGCGACAACAGGTGAACCCGTGATCGCACACACACACACACACACACACACTCTGCCTGCTGTGGCGTGTGATTGGTGGGAGAAACAGAGTAAATCTAATGTTACTGGTAGGAAAGCCGTGAGCTGATGATCAGGGTTGATTTACTGGATCGGCGCCGGTCCCTCGCAGAGACTGAGAATGACAAACAGGAAGTCAGGATGTTGTTCTGTGCTCCTGCTACATGTCGCACCTCCACCTTCTGTGCATTGTGTTTTCACATCACCATCATCATCAATTAATTTGTGAATTGTTCTTCTGCCCCTCCCTCATCCACTCACCTTCAGTTGTCAAATGGTTTTGACCATCACGCTGCCCTCTGCCTGCACGGAGCGGTACTGCAGGCCCAGGACACCCACCTCCACCCTCCATACTTCACCTACTCCACCACCACCTCTCCCATCTCCTCGCCCTCCTATTCGCCTGTTTCTCCCACCTGGCCGTGGTCTCGTTCAGGCTCCGGCCAATCAGGAGAGTTCCCGCCTCTCAGCCCCTCGGGGCTCGGAGCGACCCCGTCGTCCAGAGTCCCGTCCTGGAAGGTTTGATCCTCGTTCTCCCCGCTGTCCTCCTCCTCCTCCTCCCTCTGTTTCTGTCTTTCCATGTGTTTGTCCTTTCATCTCGTGCTTGCAGCATATTTTGTTTTCTTCCTTTGTACACGTTTCATTAGTCGGCTTCCTAATTTCCAAGCAGACCTTAAAACAACAGTAGCAGTCCTGCACTCTCTCTCAACCAGCTCTCTTTGACTTTCTTCTTCATTTCATAATTTTCTAAACTTTTTTGCTGCAGTTCAGATTGGAGCTGCAGGTTTTGAGTGATGTGTTGTGGCAGAAAGTGAATATTACAGTAAATGAACACGTACAACAATTTATTTTATAACAATATGAACAACATTTCTGCTGTTAAGCAGTGTGGATACACATTTTTCATCATTTTAATAAACAATTTAAATATAATGAATCCAATCATTGTCAGAAACAATAATTAATCAGTTGTGAAACCTTAATTTAACTGTGTTGTTAATCCAGCAATTGCAGTTTAATTTCATTTATAAAATGTTCAAATTAAAGACAAGTTCTCATTAAAACTTACAAACATGAGCAACAGTGATTCAGTTTAATGCTGCGTTGCTTCTGGATCATGTCTGTCTGTGCAGGACTGGGCCAAGCCGGGTCCTTATGAGCAGCCAATGGTCAACACCCTGAAGAGGAGCAAGGACAGGAGAGAGACTACAGATCCCAGCAGCCACCGGGGCGCCGACGTCACCACACCAGGCGAGGAACCACACAGGGTTAAAGGAAGCCACTCTGGGACGTCACCAAAGGTCAGAGGGTGTTTCCACAAAGTCACATGACTTACTGGCAGCTTTTGATTGGACAGATACTAGTTAATAATAATAATAATAATAATAATAATAATAATAATAGAGTGTGTGTGTGTGTGTGTGTGTGTGTGTGTGTGTGTCTGTGTGTGTGTGTGTGTGTGTGTGTGGCAGGAGGACAGGGAGGCCCATGAGGAGTTGGCCAGAGCTCTGGCCCGAGGCCTCCAGCTGGACATCCACGGCTCCAGCAGGGACTCACTGCAGGGCTCCAGCGGCTACAGCAGCCAGACCAACACACCCTGCTGCTCAGAGGACACCATCCCATCACAAGGTGCACACGCACACACACACACACACACACACACACACACACACACTCTGTCTGCTGTGGCGTGTGATTGGTGTCCATCAAGATGTGTTCAGGCACAGTATTGAGTTTAGGTCACCTGTGTTTTAGCAGCCCAACACACAATCACTGTGCAAGAAACAGCAGAAAAGAGATTTAAAGCAGTATTTATTCTGTCGATCATTACTCTGCTGAAGCGCCTCCTGATAGTTTTGTGTTCCCCACAGTGTCCGACTGTGACTACTATTCTGTGGGCGTGGATCAGGAGGGCGAGCAGCAGCAGCAGCAGCAGCAGCAGCAGCAGCAGCAGCAGCAGCAGCAGCCGTCAGACTTTGATAAATCCTCCACCCTCCCCAGAAACAGCGACATCAGTCAGTCGTACCGCCGCATGTTCCAGTCCAAACGTCCCGCCTCCACCGCTGGGCTGCCCTGCCACCCCTCTGCCATAATCACCCCGGGAGTCGCCACCATCCGACGGACGCCGTCCTCCAAACCCAACCTGCGACGGCCCTCTGGGGGCCTTAACTTGGGCCCCATCCCCATCAAGCCCCCCATGATCCCAGTCAAGACTCCCACCGTGCCTGAACATCCCGGTTTCCCCAGCAGGGCATCATCGGAGGACGGCAACGCGCCACAAACCCCGGGCGGCAGCGGGCCCTTGTCACAGAGGTCTGGCTCCTGGGAGACCCAGCACCTGGGCGAGGGGTCAGACCCTCCCACCCCACCACCGCAGCCCTGCGGCCGGGTGGAGTGGGAGCGCCGGCCTCTCCCGGAGCTTCTGGAGGAGACTGAATACAGCGAGGTGGAGGACTTTCTCGTGGCCATCCGACGAGGCGTCCGGCTCAAGAGGGCGGTGACCAACGATCGGTCGGCACCAAGTATTCACTGAAACTAGCACGGTGGGTTTGACTTGAGCCATTTTGCGTCCCCGGCTGAATTTCAGCAGATATGCTCTTGAGGGGACACAAAATGGTTTTTACCAAGTAAACACAAATGGGAAGGTATGACATCAAATGGACGCAGAGGATAGGAGGAAGTTGCCCGGAGACTCTGATCAAGGATCAGATTCGACCATCACCTTTTGGCCAAAGAGAAATTATTTAAATTAGGGATGACGACCCCGACATCACTCCCCACAGCAAGCTCTGTTCGTCCTGGATCCCTCAGAGGGATCACAGCCAAAATCCCTCTTCTAAACTGATGCAAACTAAAGGGAGTCTGTCAAACTATTGTGGGTAAAAGGTGGAAGTCCCTTGCTTGAGAAGCGCTTGCCAGGTTTGGTTTTGCCAAAATGAAATCCAGATTTATTCAGTATCAGTGCCACATATTCTTGTTTGGGGAAACTGACTGAAGCACTTTTCCCTTTTTAAAAAGAAACCTGCAGCATCTTGCATTGTTGTCATTATTGCACTTGATAAAGTTAAGTTCCCCTCCGAGGTTACTACTGGGAGCGCTGATGCTGATCCGAGATCATTTCCCCCGGGCAACTTCAGTGCGTGAGAGAAAAGACGTGCTTCAATGTCGTTCTCGTAGCAGAAAACGACTGAAACGAAACATTCAGTAAACGTTAAAGCGTGAAGTGTTGGACATAAGAGACGAGTCATGATGTAGGGAAAAGATTCGGGAGGAGACAATGATGGTGGGAGTATTTTCAAAAGGTCGAATCATTATTTGTACGTACGTATTTATATTTTGATGTTTGTCATACGCTCCTTTTACGTCCCCGTAGCATCCCATAATTCCCACAAAAAAAGGTGCCAAAGGCCTCTGTGCTGACTTTAACCTGAATCTTCTTTATTTAAGTAAAATTATGCTGGATTTTTTAAACTCTGTATAACCGTAGCTAGGCCGTTGGACAGAGAAGAAAGACGGACTGAACGAGAAACTGAGCTTCTACATAGCACGTTGAAGAGTGCCGTGTATTAATGCCACATGATCGACCTGCATGATCTTAAACAATCATTTTGGCTTTTAAATTAGATTTATGAGACTGTTAAACCCGAGATATCCCAACAGTGGATATTAACAGTGTCGACAGTAGCGGATCGGGAACTTTGGATGCCTCCAACTTGCCAAATTCAGTCTGTTGTTAGCGGGTCAGTACTTATTTGCTGTTTTTGTAATTAGTTTTTTATTCTTACATTAGTTTCTGTAAAGCACTTCTGTAAAACAAGAGAAAAGTCTTATAACTTTTGTTTAAAGCACCAGACAGATGTTGAATCTGAATTTGTTGGCCTCCAGGTTCATCAAACCTCCTTTGTCCCCGTTTCATCGTTCAACATGTTGCTAATCTACCAGCTATATAGCAACTGCACACAGCATTCAGTGTTAGCATCCACTTCCAAGTCCATGGTAGTAATAGAGGTTGTTACTACTGTGCCGTGTTACTACTTAGCTATAGTAATTGGAGTAATGTGGATTGATGTATTGGTCTGTTGTAGTGCAGCCAGCGTCTTCAGTTGGCACAGATGTAAACGGTTGTGGACGAGTCAAAGCTTCAGTTTTGGGACAGTGTGCTTATTGTACTAAATATTCTCCGGTTCTCAAATGTGAGGGTTTGCTGCTGTTCTTGGTCTTATTTAATTAATGGATTTAGTGTTAGTCCTACTAAATTGAAAATCCAGAGACTGTTAGCGCTTCGTCCCAATACATAAACAGAAAATGACCCAGCAACTATAAAGTGTAAATGTGGAAAGAGAACAGTGGGAACTGGTCTGGAACCTAGCTTGCTTTAGTCCTAAACTGTCTTTGCTTACTAGCCATCAGACACAAACTGTCCCGTACACAGAGTGTTTTTCAGGTGGTTTAACTCGCCCTGTGGCAGCCATGTTGGAGGTCTGTAGCTCTCTAGCATCTTTACTTAACGTGCAATTTAGTTGTCCGAACAAAATTCAAAGAACAACATATTTTTGATAGCGAAATCTCAATATAGCTCGAATTCATAATTTGGACACTAGCTCTCAATACAAGCTAGCATCGTAGCACAAGAACAAATCGATATCAGATATATTTCAGCTAGTTTTTGGACAGATAAATCTGCACTATATAGACACATTTTATGTTTTCATATTTTGTTAGCTAACTAATTGTAAATTGGATGCTAGCTAATGTACAGTACTCAGTACAAGCTAGCATTGTAGCACAAGAAAAAATCTAATTTTTTTCCCGACTTTTCAAGTTTGTTGAAACAGACACTTCACAGCAAGATATTTTAGCTAGCTTTTGGAGAATCTGCTCTATATAGAAAAAAACATAGCTAGCTAATTGTTAGTTAAATATCTTAAATTCATCATTTGGATGCTTTTCATATTTTGTTTTTCACAAAAAATTTGCGAGCTATCAATATAGTTTAAATTCATAATTTGTTTGAGAATGTTATGCAACATTTCTACAGATACTTTGCAAAAGCTAGCTGAAATATCTCGCTGTAGAGATAAATCACCATGTTATATGATGTTTTCATATTTTTCGCTAATTGTTAGCTACATATCAGTAGCCTATAGCTTACATTCATTATTTGGACGCTAATGTATAGCTCTCTGTACAAGCTAGCATATTATAGCCTGTACAATATTTTGTTAGCTAGCCTATTGTTTGCCAAATATCAGTATTTTGTTTAAATTTATCTAATTTGGACACAAGCTAATGTACCGATTTTAGCAGAAGCTCAGAAGCTACTACTGTAGCTTCACAACAAATCTAACATGTCAGATTTCTTTGTTTGCTTGACCACAGAATATTTCCAAAGATGTGTTTCAGCTAGCGGAGAGACAAATCTCCACTACGTAGACCTCCAAAATGGTTCCGGATGAGGCTGAAAATCCTCTTAACTGGGGTTAAACAGACGGTTACAACAGAACACATGCGTACCTGCTGTGCACTGAAATTCATGTACAACTGCAACAAATATATAAACCTGCAATAGCTTGTAATTACTAAATGTCGAATAGCCCGATGAGTTAAACTAAACTTGTGTTAGCGGGTAATTAGCGAAACAAGTGGAAATAGGCGCAACTTCCCTGTTGCTACTAAATATTTTGTGTCGTCACAAGTCAAATTATTTATATATTTATTAATTTTAATGTTTTCATCTCACATTTCTAAACTCCCAACTGTGCTGTTGAGCATATAAAAACATGTTAACAAATATATTTAAATATGCATGTCTTTTTTTTTGTTCAAGAGATTTAGTAGTCTGCTTTTTTCTACTGGAACTGATGTTTTTTCTGCGTTGGTCTGCATTTTAGATGCCCATCATCTAATCCGTTTCCCTACAGGGATTATTAAATGTTTCATTCTTAGTGTGACAGCAGTTTGACACCCTGTATGATGACTGAAGTCTGTCTTGTTTTATAGCCGTCTTCACGCTGTTCATTTTCCAGTGCAGGTTAACGAGTACAAGCGTGTAGCTGATGCGATAACAAGCGTATGAAGCTGAATGTTCGTAACTGTGTACGTTATAAAGATCTGAGCGACGCCAACACACACCGAGGATTAGAAAAAGTAAATCGCATCCATTTGTAACACAATCCGGATAATAATTTGCTCAATTATGACGAAACATTTAGAGAGAAATTGTCTTTCTAGATAAAAGTTAGATCAAAAAGTCCTCAGTGTGTGTCTTTGTCCCTGAGCTTTTAATGTTTAGACTTTCATTTGAGTCAAGTTGCCAAATTTCCTACAGTATGTGCTAAATGATGCCTTAGGTTTCCTTCTTTTCTTGTGTTTTATTCTCACTAAAAAAGGTGCTGACACTGTTTTAGAAGGTGCATTGCAAAAGGTAAATATTACCAGTTTGGGTGAAATCTCCACGTTAAATAGGGAATATCTCCTCCCTATAGCGAAAAACTAAAATAAAAAGATGCCTTGAGGGATTTAAGGGGAATAATTTGATCATTAACACGATGCTCTTTAGCGTCTACTTCACTGCCCTTCTGAAAAGTTAAATGATGTTTTGTTTTTTTACCATTTTGTTTTCTAACGTGCATGGCCAGAAGCTTGGAACATTTAAAATCAGACATCAGGGAAACATGGAGGAATAATTAGCTTTTTGCAGAACCTGCCCTGACCCTGATTTTGATATAAAACACTATTATTATTATTTATTTATTTATTTATGGAACAGAGATCTTACAAATGTAGCTGCCGATATAATGAAATATTGTTCGACGGGGTACGATCATTAAGTAAAGCCTGTTGATCTGAGCCTTGTTCCTCATTTTTGAGGCCCATGTAATACTGATTAAAAAGAAATCTGGACAATAGAAACATTTAAATTTAGTTAATAATTACCACTTAACAACATTAATGACAGACAGGGGGGTAATTTTAGCTAACATGCTAATAAAGGTACCTTTGTTTTACTTGATTTTATCAAAACAGCACATGAATGTACTGAATGTAATTTCCCACCGGTCACGAACACATCACAACACGGAAACGTTTTACTTCTTAACTTCAGTTGTAGATACTAATAATGTAGATAATAAACACCTGATCCATTCGCAGGTTTTATTACGTTTTTAAGCGGGATACTTAAAGAATTTGACTTCATTACCCAGAATGCATCAGACACACGGTCCTGTGTGGTACTAGAAGTGTTGGCAACCTGTTTTTAATGACTATTACTGGGCCGACCTGTTACTTTCCCTGTAGCTCCTGTTTAATGTCCGGTTCCTGAATACTAACTGTCTCCTGTTTTCTATGTATTCCAGCTGTTTTGGCTAAATAATAAAATTGTAGCATACGATGTGCATCTGATGACCAGCGACACGTGTGTTTTCTTACACTCTGCAACATTATTCATTTAGTTTGACTGAGTTTAGGATCAGTGAAACAGATTCATGGATAACTTTGTGTGATTGTGTTCGATAAATACATCATTTATCCATTACGTCTAAATTATTTTACTATAAATAGAGATATAGATAGATAGATAATAGATTTCTGGTTCACATGTTGAAAATGAACCATTTTTCAAGGACTATTGAAATTCAAGCATATTCCTAACCTTGAAAACGTTGGTTTATAAAAGATTAAGCGTTTTCCAAACATTTAAGACTTTGTATGAACTTATTGTGGATGTGAGAACCTTTATATTTTGTGGAATTGTTTTTTTTATTTTTTATATTAATCTTATATTTGTGTATTTAGGCACTCGGACTGTCAGCGATGAATGACACGAAACAAAGTACAGCGTCACTCCCATATTTATTTTCTTAAATTGCACATCTGTTCTGTATTATTCAATCCTTCGACATCACTGCTGTTAGTGTCTACGTACATGAATCAGCTGTTCAGGACTGTCCACAAGGTGGCAGCACAACAGCATCCCTTCAATTCATGCTTCTCTTTTCCTTAAAGACAGACATTCTGCAAAATGTCACCAAAAGGAGGGAGAAATAAAACCACAAACATGATATAAATAAAACATTACTTAATTTCTCCTTATCGACACGTGTGTCACGACTCAGACAGATGGTGTTATATTGCTCCTCGTCCTCCACAAGAACTCTCTCTTCTAATGAGGCAACATTTTAAAAAAGCAGCAATTCCCTCGAGGCTTTTCCAGTAAATCCAAAGACAAGTCGAGTCCAAACTCTCATTAAAATATTGTTCTGTCGCAGTGAGTCTGAACTCGCAGCCTTTAATTCCTTCTGATTTGAGATGCAGTAGATTGTGCCCCCCCCCCCACAGATATTACAATCTGTTCAATAAGAGCCATCTTTACTACATTTCTCCGTGTTCAAGGAGATAACTCCCTCCACAGACTGTACAGAGAACAAGCTGTTTCTGTCCAGCGTTTTCTGTCTGTGGAGTCGACAATAAATGGAAATATAGTAAACGCATGTTGATTCCTGGAATCTGCAGGCGGCCTCTCTCCTCACTGATCAACGAACTGATGTTTTAGGTACAAATCGTAAAGATGCCACTAACCAATAACATGCCGAGCATCACTGCTCTGGTGAGTGGCAGGATAAAGTGCTATAAATACTACTTGTTTTCCCTCTGTTGCATTGTGGGAAAATTTGGGAGAATTCAAACTAGTTTATTTAAACCAAAAATGTGAACTTTTCTCCACTTCCAGCTTTTAAAACTGGAGGATTTACTTTTTGAAAATCACAAAGTTTAACATCTGAAGGTAACGTTGAAGAATCCTTCTGGGCACATGCAGGAAAAAAAAAAAACATGATACATGATTAATCAATTAATCACAAAGTGTATCCACAGGTTAGTGGATAACGAGAAGAACCGTTAAACTGGACACATTAGTAGTGGCTAGGGAGCAAACAGTGACTCAACAGGAGAAAAACTGTCAAGTGGATTTATAATAATTACAAAAAGCACCTTGAATGAGTGCTGAAAGCTGGAGTGTGCGACGGAGGATCTCAGCCGTCTGGAGAAACAAACACAGACGCCTGAGATCCAAGTGTCAGAGAGAGAAACGAGTGAAGAAGACGGGAAAGAAAAAGATGGCGGGGACAGAAAAACAGAGACACAAAGACTTTGAAAAGCAAACATCAGTGTAAAGCACAAAACTGGAAACTTCATTTTGTAAATAGTGCGTCGCCACCGAGCGCCTCCTTCATTAAATCAACACTTTCCAGCAAATTAAAAACCATCTGATGTGGAAATAAAGCGTCGGATTATAGAGATCATCACGTCTTCATGCAAAACACCTCAAATATGGAGGCGGACTCGGTTCCTGGTGTTTTTATCTACACGTCTCAGCTGAAATGAGCCTTTGGTTGTTTTACAGCCAAAATGAACAAATAGTGTTGTGGAGAAGTATTCAGAAGCCCTGAGAGGCAGATCTGATGTCAACGCTTCTCCGAAAGTAATCTGTGGAACGAAAAGTTCTGCCAGGATCATTTTTCTTTAGTTGCTTTGAACATGAACGTTTAGAAGTCATATTTAGCAAAGCGGCGCACTTCAGCCTCTTGTGGCCAAAATGAGAATTACAAACACAAAAATGTAATTAATTAATAATTTACTCTTTTTCACTTTTCACACAAAAAATTGATCCTAGCAAAACTTTTTTTACCTCCTAAAACAATATAACTCAAGTTAATGAACTTAACAATCTGTCCCACGTGTGAAGTAGTGTCATGACGTTGTTCGTGACGTTTCTGTGCTGCTGGCTGGTCAACAGAAGAAGTAGCAGCTGGATGTTTGGATTCACACCTGCTCTGTGTGAAAGAAGAAGACGTGTAATACTCAGCAGCTGCAGCCGATATCAGCTGATGGTATTCCTCTTATGGTAAGAGACACTCAGGTGTTGCCTGAAGGCAGATGAGCACTTAAATGTGAGCAGTAAATGTAAAAGATGCTGTAGATGAGCCACAATCATCCAAGTTGTAAGAATAATTATTAATTTAAATGACCTACTGAAGTGGACACACCGAACAGACGTGCAGTGACACCGGCCAGTGAAGCCCGAGCACAGAGAAACATCCAACACGTTTTACAGAAGACATCAGCAGGGTCTGCAGGTGGAGGTGTGACAGCGGCTCGTTAGGAAGAGTGCGACCCTGTGTCACCGCCAGCTTCTGTCTCCTTCTCTTTCTCGTCGTCGTCGCCCAGAAACAGCAGCGGGAACATCCCCAGAATACACCCGATGGACACGCCGATGGCTTTCCCCTGCAGCAGCAGGAGAGAGCGCCATCAAGACCCGAGCATCCTTCACCAGCTCAGCTCATCACGTGCACGTGCACTGAAGGCTGAGCGTTAAACGTTTCACACAAATAACAATAACAATCGCACTCATCTCTCTGCTGCACAAATAAATATGAAGCGCTCACCATGTGTGAGCTGAGCCTGGTCTGCCACATGTCCACCTGTTTGGGCGTCAGATCTGGAACCTGCATGCCCAGTTTGGAAGCCAGAGACTCCACATAACCTGCGAGACTACACACACACACACACACGCACGCACACACACACACACAGAGACACACACACACACACACACACACTGTCACTGTCACTCTGAAGGTCTAAAAGTGTTTTTAAAAACTAATAATTTACAAAATAAAAGTCCTCAGGTTGAAGACGTCCAACAAACTGAGAATAAAAGCACACCAACACATACTGCAAGTGAGAAAATAAATAAATAAATATCTAAATAAATAAAAGCCTGGGAAGAATGTAGAAGATATTATAAAGACAGGAACTATGTAAATGCAACAGACGGCCTCAAACAAGGAGCAATGACATAAAAAGCTCTAAACAACATGACAGAGAGCTCAGTTCGTTAACTCTGCACCTCGAGCAGTTTAACCTGCACCGTCTTCCTCACTTCACACGTCTGAACCCTCAGAGACAGTTTATATATATTATTATTGAGCTGCTTACCCGAGACCTGCCAGATCTGAGACCAGGTTCCCCAGAGCTGCAGCTGCAAAAACACAAGCAGGGAAAACGCTTTGAGTCCTGACGTTCTCTGATGAAACATCTCATACGATGAAGGTTTTACTGAGTTTAAAGTCTTCCAACATGAAATAGTGTGGTTTTCCATCTCAGGATTTCTTTTGAGAACAAGGAAAGGGTTCAAATCAGCAATTCTTCAAAAGGTTTCAGACGTTTTAGAGACTAAAATTATCTTTCAGGGAGCTTCAGCCTGCGGGAACTTATCACCTCAGAACGTCCTGACCATCTTCTCTCAATCATCATGAACCCCTGAAGAAGGTCGAAACCTCTGCAAGAGAGTGTGTGTGTGTGTGTGTGTGTGTGTGTGTGTGTTGACGTCTTATCTGGGACAATTTAATTCTGCCAGATTCAAGTCAGCCTCCCTGTGGAAGAGACTGCCCCTTCACAGCCACAGGAGCCTGTTGAGGCTTTCTGGGGGGACGAGGACGAGGTGGAGGACTTGGGGAGATCCATCCCCATCCCACATCCTGGACCTGCAAGTGTCTGACAACAGAGGACTGAAGGTCAAATGTAACCAGCTGCTTCAACGCGCCTCATCGGAGGACGACTTCAGAAAGTCACCCACACGTGAGAACCAGAACAGACGGGTGAATATACCCGAACTCTACGGGGCCGAGGAGCCCACACTCTTCTGTGTGGGCTCCAAAAGATGAACAGCAGAGCGAGAGGAGTCCGAACACCGCATCAAAGCAGCTAAACACAAGGCGAGCGCCAGGAGGAGAGAGAGAAGGTGTGAACGTCTCTACACATCAAAGAAAACCACAGAGTCTCCGTCTGCCTTCATGGACAAATCCACTAAATGTAGAAAAACAAGAACTACCTGGCAGCGATGAATACTGCCAACAACGTGCCAGATACACGTTTGTTCTCGTCATTAAAGCTGTGTTTGTTTTGCTTTAAAGGCCTGGAGCTGAAGCTTCCTGCGGGAACTCAAACTCCAGATGGACGTCTTCAATCAGAAGTTCCTTCAAAGATACAACAGTGCCTCCTTCCACCATCAGCTCTGCAGCCGAGAACAGCTGGAACATCAGGAAAGTAGCGGAGCACCCCTGCAGGACGGAGGACGTCACAGCACAGCTTATTGATCTCCAGCCCGGCTTCAGCCTCCGATCCGCACTTTGCACAGCAAACTGGAGCCAAGTATCCATGGAAACGGAATAATCTAGTGGTGAGAAGAGGGAGGCGGCGAGCTCCAGCGCCTTGATGGTTTTCACAGCGTAATAAAGAGGCAGAGCAGCAGCCGTGACGACATCAGGCTGCAACCACGACCGGGACGAGGGACGAGCTGCAGCCTCAAAAACTAAGAGGAGAGTTCATTTACCTACGAGTAACAAGGCTTCCAGGTGATGGATGCTACGTGACTTTATTTACCTCCACCTCCTTTTGGACAAAGTGTTTGTTTGTGGTGTGAAGTAATAACATCTCAGCTGTGTGGGCTGAAGGGTTGCTTCTATTTTTAACATGAAAGTGGGATTCTGTGCATGAAAGAGACGTTTTATCGTAAAGACATTACAGATGTTATGATGCTGGGTTACTTACCGGCCATGGTGGAGATCCCCAGAGTGACTCCGATAGAGAGTTCAATCTGTGTCCCCTGGAGAAGCAGAGACACGAGCAGAACAAGTGAGACTGGGACATGTCACAGGGTATTCCAGTCACCGTGCAGAGAAACTCACTTACTGCTGCAATCATGATGGCATTATCAAGGAAGCCGAATCCCACGAAGGGGAGCGCGTTGTGGAACAGAACTGCAGAACAGCACAGAGAAACACTCAACACGTTTCCACAGATACGAGGTGACATGGTGACGATGTGTCCACAGAGCCAACAGTCTGTTTTCAGTTAAAAAACTATTAAATGCAGCGTTATAGGAATAAAAACAGTTTGATTCTGTACAGTTTACAGATCTGTGGGTTTATTAATGTGTTCTCTACGTGTAGAAACCTGCAGCCTCAATATTAGGTTTCTGCTATATATATATATATATATATTTATATATATATATATAAATATATATATATATAAATATATATAAATAAATAAATAAATATGAGGTCAGTTATTGATCCGAGGCTCAGGCGTCACAGAACAAACTGCTGTTTGAAGCAATGATGAAAAAGGCAGGAAGCTCATTAAAGTTTGGTCTGAAACACAAACAGATTTCATTTCCACCAAAACAAACAAAAAAGAGACTCGTCATCATCACAGAAGCGCTGAGGGAGGAATTTCAGGTTTCAATCTGTTTCCAGAATATAGAGGATTACTGTGTGTGTGTGTTGAGCTCTCACCATATCTGATCTGCGCTGCAGTCGGCGGCGACGGCTCCAGAGTCTCTGAGAAGAAATAAAACAAAACCCATCAAAACATTTGCTGATTAACTGCTGAGGTTTCTCACACACACACACACACACACACACACACACACACACACACACACACACACACACACACACACACACACACACACACACACACACACACACACA
>JAVQJD010052914.1:0-62488 GCA_036023655.1 Nannoperca australis | reverse complement strand
TATATATATATATATATATATATATATATATATATATATATATATATATATATATAGATGAACAGCAAAACTACTCCACCTCAAATATATACAAACGCTGGGCCCATAAAAATAACTTTATAAAATACAAAGAACTTGATATATGCACAAAATCACATTTTGGGATACAAATATAGCTTCAGTGTCTTACATCCACATTATAGTGGAATAAAAATTATTAGCTTACAAGTGGTATCAAAAGGTCTGTTCAGTTCAGAGTCATGTGTCAATGTAGGCTGCAGTGGTCTAAATAGTAATGCCTATCCAGTAAAACAAAATGTTTGTCCCAAAGGTCAACAAGGCAACTTATTCTCTGAGAGTTTTACAACTTCTTAATGGGAGCAGTTTACTTTACTACACAACTCAGGAGAACCAATGATCTCCTTTTACTTCACTGAGAAGCAGCAATCACATGCAGACATATCTCTTAGAAAACTAAACAACATAACATAGATATGTTATTGCAAACCTGGACATCTCTGACAATCTGCCACAAGCAAAATGAACTTATTTGTTTCAATGCCATTAGCTCTGAAGATCAAATTCGGCATCTAATTCCTTACATTCTGAGAAAGATGCTTTGTTTACTGACCCATACAGTGTTAGAGGTAACCTATATCTTCTACTGAGTCATTCATTGCACATTGTAAATAGCTTCACTACTCATTCCTCGCTCGCATTGTGGCTCTCAGGTGGCAGCGTTTGTGCTTCATCGTGAGACCGTATTCTGGGGTCATGTCCAGCGGCTCTCCAGAAATTGCGTGGAAGTGCAGCTTCTGGATGATGATTGCCAAGAAGAGGAAGACTTCATTTCGTGCAATGACCTCGCCGATGCAGCGCCGCTTTCCCAAGCCAAAGACCATCACCTTTTCCCCCTCCACCTTATTGACCTCATTGCCGTCTGCGCTCAGGAAGCGGTCTGGGTTGAAGGTAGACGGATCTTTCCACAGCTCACTGAAAAGTGCAGAGGATGAAGAAATAAGACAAGCTGTGCAAATAAGCATGTCATTAAATATGCAGGTTCTTGATCAATTAGAGGTTTAATCTCCTCATTCAGCAAGGACAAAAGTGTGTGGGAAGTGAAAGAGGACTGATATTGTCTTCCTTCACAGCTACCAATGGGGTGCCCTCGAGCAAGGCATGTAACCCCCCTTTGCTTTAACAGGGTTTTCTACAGTGTGAATGTTAAGTTAGCCATCTTCAACAGTTTTAATAAAGACAAAAGGAATTCCACAAAAACAACTTACGCATCATGGTTGATCTGCCACTGATTGATGAAGACACAGGTGTTTTGGGGAATGAAGTAGCCATTCAGAGATGTGTCTTTTGTCGTGCTGAAAAAGAAGGACACAGTTTTAGTCCATTATGTATTTATAGGTTTATATCACAATATATTGTGTTTGTGATAACTATGTTTCTGTCCTCCCTTTGTCATTAACTCCCAATGTGTGGTACTCTCTTTCACTCTAAAAGAACTGAACCTCACCAGTGTGGGATAGTGAAAGGCAGGAATGAAGAATGGCGAAAGATCTCCAGGATGAAGGCCTCCAGAAATACTAAGTTGGGTTTATCAGACAGAAGAGGAGTGCGATCCACACCCACTTTGTCCTCTGGAAATAAAAAAGACATAATTGACTGTTAGTTCAGGACGAGGATGAAGGCTGCAGTCTGTAGTCCTGTCTCACATTTTAAGAATCACAATTAAGCATGCATTGTTGCATTATCCAATATCATCAATGTGCTTATCGAACTTTTACTGTCCTGTAAGATAAATGTAATATACAAGGAAGTACTTTGTATTTTTTTTTGAAACTGTACTTACTCAGTTCTTGATAAAGCTTTTCCTGTATCTCTGGATATGCCACCAAGTACATCACTGACCAAGACAGGGCAGTGGAGATGGTGTCAAAACCTAGAGGAGAAACACAACCTCTGTGAGAACACTTTTATTTATGATGAGGTTACTTCCAATCAGATCATTCATCATCATCATGTATAAAACCTACCAGCTCCAAACAGGTCATTGACAATTCCTACAATCTTCTCATCTGACATCTGGATATTGGAGTTCTCATCCAGCTTCCTGTCTTCACAGTGATCAATGAGGGAGTCTGTGATGTCACGAATGTTGTCCTGCAAGAAGAGGACAATCTCAATAAATCTTTAATATACAGCAGCTAAAAGGAGAAACAATGGACTAAATAAGTTTTCAGGGATAATTTAGTGTGTGGTGTACCTTGTCATAGGTGGCATAATGCTCACTGACTATCTTCTGCACAAACGTGTTGAAGCGGGCATTGATGCTTATAAATTTCTTCATTGTTGCGCTTGGCAGCAACTGAAGAGCAGGGATGAAGTCAGCAGGGTTACCGCTGCCCACCACCTGGCCAAACTCATCACTAAGGTTCACTAAGCTGAGCAGCTCTTGGTCGTCGTGGTGGTAGCGTCGGCCAAAGCACATGCCACAGATCACATTAGCAACAGAGACAACAATGTAGCGGAAGGGGTCGAAGCTGCCATCAACCTTCATGACAGTGTGGAGTTGTTTGATCAGGTACTCTCCCTCTTTGCAGATGTGCTCCTCCAGCATGCAGGAGTACTCTGGGGTCGTGCCCTCCAGGTTGGAGAAGGAGCGCAGGGCACTGTAGGCCAACTTCCTGCGGCCACGCCAGACACCGGCCTGATCAGTGCTGAAGGCCAAACTCTTGCCGTCGTTGATGAACTTGAAGCTGTACAGGTCAGGTCTGCCCGCAAACTCTTCCCCTTGCTTGATGAGAGCCTGTCGAACTGTGTCGCTGTCACTCAGCACAACCACAGGACGCATGCCAATCTGGATCTGGAAGATAGGGCCGTAGCGCTTGCTCATGGCAGAGAGACTCAGGTAAGGCTTGCTGCCCACCTCCAGCACGTTCCCAATGATAGGCAGGGGGTTCGGACCAGGCAGCCGACGAAGCCCCTCAGGAATCTTAGTGTTGAAAAACTTGAGGATTAGGTAGACCAGACACATCGCTGTTATGACTACCAAACTCTCGGATACCGACACTGATCCAATGATTGGCAGTATCATTAGCGCCATGATGACAACTCCTTTTTTTCTGGCTTGTGCACAACCTGGAAATTAAATACGAGCGGTGTTAGTGTAGTGCAGGCAAGGAGAAGGAGACGTGTTGTGCAACACTGTGACTACATGCACCATAAAGTAACTGTAAGACTAACTGTAGACTGTCACACGGCATGTGATGGCTAATAATTGAACTCTATAGGTTCACATGCTGCACAACAATACTCTTTATAGGTGGTAGGCTATGTAAAGTGTATTACCACCATAGTATGAAACCCCTTCAGTAACACATAATGATTAAAAAGAATGTGCATCTTAAAAGTTGCAACTGCATAACCCAAAATCATACCTATTAACAGCTTGAAAATAGAAACACTTTGCTCTTATCACTCTTGCATTGCCTGCTCGGTTAGAAATAAATCTATCATCATATGCATAGGCTATATTGAGCTTACCTTAGTCAAACGGTAAAAGATGAACAATGTTGTGGTCCCAGAAGTATCATATAGTAAAGTTATTGTCCGAGTTAACTCTCTTGATGTCCCCAAAACAGAGAATGGGCTCTTGCTTTATAGTGCGCTCCACAGCTTCATTGGCTGCTGTTCATGACGAAATATCTCTCTCGCGCTCTCTCTCTATCTCTCTCTCTCTCTCTCTCTCTCTCTCTCTCTCTCGCTCTCTCTCTCATGAATGAAGTTTAGTACACAGAAAAGGTGCGCGCGCCTGCGTGCTGCGTGCGAGATTTGAAATAGTTTGAAACTTCACGTCAACGAAGGAATTCACAGTTGTTTGATGTTTGATGTTTTATAGTTTATGGACAGATAAGACATAATAGCAAACACAGTCAAGTATCATTTCCATTCCAATCTGTGATAGCAGTGTTCAATTTAACACAAAGACACTTACTGCTGTGCCGGTTGCAATCTTGATTTGGCTTTCTTGTTGTTGCAATATTTGGGCTATAAAATACATATGGTATGTATTTATTTGTTTTAATTATTTTGACTTCATCTGTGCCAATGCTGTGTTTGCTGATGCACTCATCTTTCTTCTGATCAAATAATCAAATCCACTGACTGGGCTATCAATATCCGATTTGTTGCAAATGACTTTCCTAAATGCTGATTCAAAACTTTATTGATCACCCTACTGATAGTTTCATTAAGGCGATAGCAGGTTGATACAGCTCACGAATCCCCTTCGAGCACGCGATGTTATTGCCCAGCTAATCCTGTGATGAGATGATACTGTGATTTCAAACTGACTTGAAGCGATGTTTTGGCATGCTTGTTAAACTCGCGGGGGGGGGGTTCTCGCGACTGAAAAGAGTACTTTGAGACAAAATAAGCTATAACAGCCATATTTATATAGACAGTAGTCTATAAAATCAGGAACCTTTTCTGCTATAGAAATAATGGAATATTGACCTGACAAAGGAAAGGACAACACCAAGTCTACAAGTAACAAATGTCATAGTTCTTCTTCTAAAGTCAGTCCAGCTTCCCTCCAGTAATAAAACCAAGGTTTGGGGTAAGAATAAAAGTTGTTCACAGCTGCCACCCAGGCAGGTTTAAGTCCTGATAAAACAGTCAAATGCCATATCGTGCTTGTACCTGCTAGTTCTCCGCTGGAGTTAAACATTGACCAGTTGCGTGAGAGCGCAGTGATCAAACCCTCACCTCCCCTTTGAAGAGGATGCTGGGAGGGAGGGAGGGAGGGAGAGGAGGAGGAGGAGGAGGGGGCAATCGTGCTGCACTGCTGGAGTGCAAGGGTAGATGCGTTCAATACCGATCCTCTTTGTCCCCTTTTCAACTTTTTATACCCAGAGAGCACTTTCTAAGTACATCACAGCACCCCTTCACATTCACAGCAAGATTGCTGCGACATCTGGGGCTTAAAACGCACAATATCTTCAAATACTTCATTCCATGCATGAATTGAGAAATGACAATGACAGTACACTTTTAAAGCCTGAAAACTCCTACATTTCACAACTGGGACTTGTGCAGTGCAACCACTGCGCTTGTGTCCGGACGTGAGCAACAGGCGTTACATCAAAATCTGCTGAAGTTCTGAATCTCTAGCAGTCAGCGTGGCTTTGGGTTTTTTGTTTTACTGAATTCTGATATAAAATCTGAGACTGTAATGGATATTTGGATCAGAGTATATGGCAATGGGTGGATGAAGGACTAAAGTTATAACTGGATATGATCATCGCACTCATGTCACTTTTGTGAAAGAAAAAGCATCACAAATAGAAAGGTAATCTAGTCTATAAACTGTAACTGCTACACAAAGAACACACTCAGATTTTTATCTCTTTAAAATATAGATTTTTGGAAAAAATCTCACATAACATGAATACAAAATGTTTCCAAGGCCCATGAAATCATTTCTTCTCACGACAACGGCTGGTGTTGTGTGAAAGGTTCAGTCCTTTTCTTTTATTTGAAATAATACATAATCAAAGATAATGTAAAGCTCAGATATAATTTATATTTAATCTGTGAAAATTCCAAATTGGTGCTATGGGATTTTAATTATTTTCCGTCTTTGAATTAAGTATTCTAATTATGCAATGCCAAGTGCCGCGAGAAGGAGTCATAATCCCCGTTATTTTATAAAATTAGAGAGAAATTGACCCAAAAAAAAGAACAAACTACCTAAAGGTTAAAATATTCTTTGAAAATAATCATTCTGTCAAAGGTGAATATATACACTGAAGAGAGAACCCATTTAATATATATTTAGTGTGTCCTAAATTTATTTTAAAGAAAATAAATTAGTGGGGTTTTTTTTGTGTTTTTGTCATAAAGCCCCTGTTGTGTTATTAGGCGTATACACAAAAAAGGTGTATTTGAACTCAAGATTGAAGATGTTTGCTGGAAAAATGCATACATTTCAGAAACGGCAGCAGTAAAACCATCCTTGACTGCGAAAAAGAAAAAAAACCGGCATGTAAAAGTTGTGGTTGTTCATTTATTTTGCGTAATCCGCACGGCTCAGTGCTGTCCTGATCCTCCCGGGCTGTGTGTTGACTCTGCGGGGACTCTGGCCGTGCGCCGCGGGGCTGCGCCTCTGGTGCTGCAGGTTGCGTGAGAAGCGGAGCTGCCGTCCAGAGGGGAGGGTCTCGGTCTTCTGGACAATCCTAAATCTGCTTGGTCAAGTCACGCGAAGGCAGCAGCCTCTGGAAAAGACACAAGGGTCTTAAACTTGCAGAACAAAGAGCGCAGGACGTTAGACTCTTATTTTTTTCAACGCTTCGCACGAAGGTGCACATATTTGCGCGCTATAGCTTCTGTAAATGCGAGGATCTTGGGTATTTCAAGTCATGCAATCTGCCACTCAGGCTTCGTTCATTGCAGTCATGCAACACAGTTGTGAAAACTGGAACTTATAAAACAAGGGGAACTAGTCACCCTTTCTCTCAGGCATCGCGTCCCGAAGTGCAGCTGGGGTCGCTGAAGGGGCTGCAGGGAGTCTTTAGGAAAAATAAGGAATCCATGTTTTAACACTCTTTGTCAGGAGTGTGAGAAAGTGAAAAATGACGCCTAATTTGAGCAGTGATTTAATTATTTCGAGATAATTTACACACAAAACAATTTAGAGGTTGCATTGCTATTGTAAAAAAGACAATAATAATAATAAAAATAATAATAATAAATTAGAAAGCTTGATATGAACATTATGAGAATCCCATAATGAGAGAGAGAACCTAGCTCTTAATATATTTAAAACCAGACACACCATATATAATACATATTTTTTTTATAGCTCAGTGAACTAGAATGAAAAAAAAATGAAACAAGGCTTTGAAAACATTTGTCATGTTACTGCTGCAACAATAAAGGACTGTCTGTGTGGCTCTAATGGACACAATGCTGCTTAGAGGAAAACCATCTTTCAGTAATGTTACAGATCAGGTTGAAATGATAAACCCATGAAGGGAGAATATATGAATAAATGTGAAATCTAGAGCAGTCTGCAAATTAACTCCTGGTACAGTATTCAGCAAACAAAGTTAATCTGATCCACATTTCACTCGTTGCATTTTAAGTGAGTGTAATTGTGTTCCTCAGGGATGAAATTGAACCTGATTAAAGATGAATGTGACTGTGGTTGTGGGCCGCCTGAGGGGGGGAGCGGGCCTGCATTCTCAGTGAGCGCTCAGGCTGCAGGAGTGTGTGTCAGCTCACAGCAGGTGAGCAGCAGCATTCACAGCTGGAGACGGAGTAACTGCAAAATGTCACACTAACTGGGCTGAAAAGCGTACCTCACACACAAAATTCAAATTTTAGCCAGTGGTCCTCTCATCAGCCAAGCTTCAACTACTGGGTGTCAAAACCTGACAAGCAGTTGCTCCTGCAAGAAAAAGAGCAGGTGAAAAAACAGAAAAATCTAAGCTGAAGGAAGGATGTGCACGCTCTGATGTGAGTCACTGGAGAGATTCTGTACTGAGGTAGTTTCCTAACTTCTTAAAAAGATTATAGAGATTACAGGCTACTACAGGAAGTGAAGAGCAGTGCTACTGTACAGCTCCAAAGCTGAGCTGACCACAGCGAAAGCATTGGTGGGTCGAGTCAGGATGAGCTGGAATGCAGAGTTGGACGCCGGCCTGGAGGTGTGTGTGGTGTTAGTTTGCCTGTGTCCATTTCGCAGGACTGGTGGCGGTGGGGAGATGTCTTTTTTGCCCACAGCCATACCTCTTAAAGAATTCTTGGACATAAAAGCAGGTGTAATGACTGTGAAGGTTGTTAGTTTCTACTCACGCAAAGGCTGTCACGCACACACCTTCAGCAGCAGGTGTGTACCTCTGTTTCACTGGGTGAGTGTCTTTGCATACCGGCGCTGTCAGGAGACTGTTTGTTCTTTGTGTTGGTTTTCATGATTTAGCATGAGCTGAATGAATGACTGCACCTCCAGGGTTGTCACAAAGCAGTAAAGCCTCTTTAAAACAGATAAAAGTAATAAACTGATGACGACCAGCGCAAAACGCTGTGGCTCTTAGTATTTTAAAGGATTTTACACGGCAAAGTGTTCTCTCTTTAATGTTTATACATACACAGGTACTTACAAAAAAGCAGACATTGCTTCATTTCTTTGTGGTGGTGGGGTTCCTGAAAAAAACTTCACACAATACTTCCTTAAACACCAGGAACTGTCATCTAAACACAGGATTTGATTTCATTACCCAAGAAGCACCTGAGGGAAGAGGATTTGGAATTCCCCTTCAATGATCTGTCAAGTATTCAATTAAATTTGCATGTCGCTCCTCCATCTTAGTGCAGTAGAGTCCCGTGTAACCAATGGCAACAACAGGCCCCTTTCGAAAAGTTACACATACATGTTTGCAGACATCCCAAGTACTTTAAATTAAAATGTGAATAAAAAAAAACAAGTGTTACTAATAACATAAAAGATGGCTCTGTTTTCTTCAAGTGTTCCAGTACGCCATGACAGTGTGAGAGTGAGCCAGCATGCGCAATACCAGGACCCTGAAACTGACACAGCTAAACGGAATTCAGCCATCACTTATTTTATCATTACACGTCCTGTGCAATGTTACTGTGACAGTTCGACTCCAGCAAATTAGTATTATATTTCTATAAAAATGGAAGACTCACAAGCAGTGTTGGGCAAGTTACTTGAAAACTGTAATCAATTACACATTACTCAATAAAAAAAGTTATTACATTATTAATTACTCAACAGCAAATTGTTATTGTAACGGATAAATTGTTACTTTAATTTACTTGTTACCCAGCACAGGTCCTTGAAAGGGGCCTATAAACAATTTCAAATCCTCCACATCCACATTACATCTTTTGTATTTAACGTGTGGAAACAGAAAACGACAAGCTGTGGTTTAAGATGTCCCGACTTTTAGTCCCCAATGGGTCTGGCTCTCTCTAAATTTCCCATAATGCAGCGTCTTCCCTGCCTCACCAGTGGGTTTATTTTTTCCAAACTTTGCAAAGCTCCCTCCAAAGCCACAGAAGACACAGCAGCTGTTTTCACAGTAGTACTCCTCATGACTCGTGACCAACCTGAACTTCATGTGTGAAACTGGTGGAGTGGCCCCCTTGGGTGCTGACTCCACCGGTGCATTCATTGTGAATTCAAAAGCTAAACTTTACTGTAATGTGAATGTAATAATATAGTTGTATATTATTATAACAACGGCTCAGGACATCAGTGAACAGGCTCTTGGCCTTGCATGTGCTCGATCGGGCAAATTATTTTGGACTGCAGGTCATGACACCTCACATAAATGTTGCCTATGACCATAATGCAAACTCACAGCATTTCCCAGTCACTGCACTGTGGACAAGGGGAGCTAAAATGGGTATGATTGTGTCAGACGCGATGATACACATCAGTTACTTTTGTCAGTTCGTGCTCCACAAAACTGCATTTGAGGTTTCCCATCACACGTTATTATCTGTTATCTTACCTGTTGCTTGTGATATGGTCAAAGTACTCAATTTGACAGTAAAACAGTATACGACTCCTCACCGCATGCACGGTAGAAAAGTTCTTAGGTTGTAGTTGCAACGCACAGCACTCCACTCCACACTGACTGTTGCTTGAACATTTATTAAATGATTTACACGTATGTCATTTTTATTATATATTACCTTATAGGTTAGTTACAGTATTGATATACTTTTCTTTCCTCTGTTCAAAAAATTGTCAATTTTTATCTTTAACTAGCAGTTCTTGTGAAATACAGTATTAATATTAGATTATTATTATTGTTACTTTTCTCACCAGCAGAAATGTGAAGCCACCTACTGTGTTTTGGATTTCCACAGATTCACTGCAGAATACATTGAACAATAACACCATGGAACACAGGCTGCACACACAAAATACATCTATATTGTTTTTTCAGTACAAAACAGTTTAACCGAGCATGACATTTCACGCTGCCTTAGTTTCAAGCTTTCATCCACTGGTGAATTTAAATTTTTTGTATAGTGTAGCTGTCTTTTAAAGTGAAACCAGTGCTCTTGATGTTGTGATTTCTGTATCACATGCATGATAAGACATCTTTCCTAAACCCATGAACTCCAGGCCATCTAAAACAGTAACGATTTACTAAATCATAATAATGATAATAAAAATAAATGTCTTACATACATATACACAAACACCCACATGCAGAAAATGCATATGTGCCATATGTATTGAGAAAAAAAGCTAAGAAAAGCAAAAATGGGGTACAATGTTTCTGGTAAATGACAAATTTAAGCAGTTAGGTTATCAGGCCTAGATTCTCTGGTTGTACAGAGATTTAGTTGGAAATAGTGCAGAATATTCCGTTGCAAAAACCTTGTATGTGTTTACACCCTTAAAATGCAATAAACTATGATTTCTTTCTCTATTCTGTTTTATACAACTGTCTGGGATATTACAGGATTGAACATGTTATTTATGTTTTAATAAGCCAATTATTTTGGATCAATTTTAATCTACTATTAATATATTAATTAAATTAATATGTGTGCTTAATAAACAAGCCCTTTCCCATTCCTGCTCTGAAATAATTGTCTGAAGATCCTCTATCCACGCATTTCTTTCATATTCGAGGATTCTGTAGACGCCTTTACTACTTTTTCTGTATATTATTGAGCTCTTTCCTTTAGCATCGGGGTCTGATGTTGCCAGTTATTCAAGGATACTTAAAGGAGGGCACTGATATGACTGAACTTTAGAGCAAGTGACACTTTATTTTAAAATATTTGAACAAATTAGCTTGAGGGATCCCACATTTACCACACAGGGTGTCATATCTATTCTTCTTCCTCTATTCTGCAATCCCTCCTGAGCCCAGAGCCTATACCGGGTGTAAATAATGTGTTAACTCTGTTGGTTTCTTAAACATTCATACCCAGCTGTAGTTTTGGTTTTAACATATTGATTAGCTGTGTTCTGCTTATGTTCTGGCGTCTTCCCATAGTTGTGTGCTTTCTGCTGGTGTTTCTGCCTCTGGAGTTATAGAGTCTGGATCTATGGTTGCACCCGCTGCCCCCGTGTTCCTGCTCTACAATTGCTGTTGCTATTATTGTTATTGCTCCTATTATTAGTTTTGCTAATATTATATTCCTATTAGTATTATCTTTATTAATATCAACATCAATACCATTACCACAACTATTACTTTACATCTCTATGTAGAACTGTACTGTACTACTGCATGTTCTCTTTCCTCCTGCTCTCTCTCCTGATCCCCTCCCCCACACACACACCTTTCAACCCACCTAGAGCCTGGGTCTGCTCGAGGTTTCTACCTGTTAAAAGACGTTTTTCCTTTGCCACCCTCGCCTAGTGCTTGCTCATGGTTGGACTGTTGGGTCTTTGTAAGAGTCGGTACCTGCTCTATACGAAAAAGTGCCCTGAGATAACTTTGTTATGATATGGCGCTATATTAAAAAAAATTTACTGAATTGAACTTAATCAATTCAGGTCAAAACAGAGACAATCGATAGATAACAGGGTCAGTGTGGGTCACCACATAAGCGCCCAAATCAGCTGATCAGCTGCTGCTGATAGGTCCTTCACACGCAACCGTGAACTCAACATAAGTATCCCTGAGGGAAAATACTTTTCACATATTATGTGTGTGTGTGTGTGTGTGTGTGTGGGGGGGGTATTTGAATGGCGGGGAGAGAAAAAATTGCATTTGTGTCTGTGTGTGTATGGGTGGTTGGGTGGGGGCACTGAATCACCTTCCCTTCCTGACTTGGCGTGAATACCAGATAAGTAACTGAGCTAATGGTTTCCCCTCCCTCCCATGCCCACAGCCCTCCTCAGTCCTATGCAAGCCAGTATTTGCACTCTGCTGCAATAACAATAGTTGCGTGCGGAAATATCTCGGTCATCCATCTTTCTGTCACCTCTCCCTCTCTAGTGGAGCACGAATGTGTCATAACTGAGCGTAAATAGGCAAGGCCAAGGGAGGCAAGATCGTAAAGGGAAACCCCTCAAGGTGCGTGTCTGAGGAGAGTCATGACCTGCAAAAAATAAATAAATAAATAAATAAATACATCAGCACGGAACCTGGTCAGACACGCTGTGCGTGTGAGTATTTGGCTTAGTTGCAGCTTTATTCAGCAGAATGAGTGTAGCTCATAAATCACTTCTCAAATGGTTAAAAAGAATCATTCTGATCAGAAATCATCAATATTATTTTTTATAATTTAAAATTTTTAAGACAAAATGTGTCTTTTTATTTAAACAAAATGGAATTGAAATACACTTTGAGTCAAACCATTCATGTTCTGCATGGCAAAATGTCCTTATAAAGTTGTTACTGTAATAGCCAGAACATCTGTGAATATTTATGAACTTATGAAGTTACCACTAATATTCACCATCAACCAGAACAAGCTGCTATCACACAGATGATGATTATTATATTGTATTTTAGGGAATGTTTGAGTTTATTGTTAAAGTTAGTTAAACATTTAAAAAGGCCATTCAAGGCCAAAAAGAGCTTATTCATTACTTGTAGTATAAAACAATATTTACAGTTAAGGCTGAGCCTTTAAATAAGTTGTTAGATTAAAAAACACAAAACAAAATAATTAAACAGAAGTAAAACAAGAAGATGCATTATTGACAAAAAGAGAAAAAGAGCTCCTTAAGTTAGAATCCCTATCCTCTGATAGTGAGGTGTAGTGAAAGTTTTGTGGCGGTGGGACAAATCCTGACAGCAGGCAGCATCACACACCATTCACTTCTGCAAGTGAGTAAATTGAGGTCATGACACTAATTAACTGTCTGGCCATGGCTGCAAGCTGGCGCCATTGGTAAAAAAAAGGACAACATAAAAACTTTCTCCCATCTCCCAGGACAATATCTGAAGCTCCATTAATCAATTCTTTAAATAAATAATAAAATGACAAGTTATCACTCGACTCTGCAGCTCTAAAACCTTTTCTTTCGGTTCAGTGTTCAGTTTCACGGCACCTGTTACTGTTTCTCGTTTTCAGCAGCAGCAGCAGCAGCCAGATGTTTTCATCATAAAAGGTCTTACAGAAAACCACTAAATCTGCAACTAAAGTGAGATGGGGATGAAAGTCAAACAGCAAGCAAACTAAAGACCTAAATATTTCTGTCAGGACCAAACCAGATTTAAAAGGAGAATGAATTTTAGACTTATATATTTGTCAGGTGGACAGGAACACAACTCAGAATTAACAGTATTGTTGTTTTGTGTCAATAGGCAACTGTAAACTTGAACTCCTGCCGTCCAGTGGCCAAATATGGATGAATGCCGCTTTAAATGGGTTTTGAAGTGTAAAAACGCCTAACTTAAGTAGTTCTACATGAAAACTTAAATTGTAGTTTAAAAGTATATTCCCTTCTGTTGAAAATGGGCTAGTTGCATCTCCATCTAAAATATTATGTGGCTTCTCGTAATGTGACTTTGGTAAATATTACCACGTGTAAATTAATTGAAATGTATTTTTTGTATACCCTGTAGGTTTAATATTGCTAAAATATCCTTTCCATGTAGTGAGCAGTGATTCACTGGACTCCTGATCTCATATGGTCACTCTTATTGCGTCTTTATTAAGCAGTTTATTCTCCATAGGGGTAAAAACGATAAAAAATTAGTGTATAGCTTTGCTGTGGCATTTGTTCTGGTAGCCAATCCTTTTTTTTTTTTTTTTTGGGTTCTGTGGGGAAATAAGATATGGATAAGCTTGGCACGCAAAACAAGTCATGCATGGCAGAAATTAACCTCTTCCGCCCCTTACACACACACACACACACACACACACACACATACGCGCACACACAAGCACACGTTGTCCCCACCACAACCTTCATTCTCTCTGCAGTGCAAACCAACGGGCCGTCAACCAGCCTATCATCTACGGGTTAATCCACAGAGAATGATTTCAGAAAAGAGGTCTCACTCCGATCCTTTTTTTGAGGACCATAAGGAATGGGCCCATTGCTCGCAGTGGATTGGCATCAATGAATTGAGCATAGTCACTTGATAACCTTCATTAGAGTCATGTTAGGTTTGACCAAATCATCTCTTTTTTTTGTGCACATAAGTGTTACAACCCAGAAGTAAAAGACTTTAGTCAACGATTAAAGTGAGAAACCTGTTTGTTCATTCTTTAAATGTAATGTTATCATCATTATTCTTATTTTGCCTCAAAGCTGGTTCAACAAACTTGTTGGTAATGTGCAACGGATGTAATACGGATGTAATACGGTACACGGTAATACGATACTCTTCACCAGTGTAACTGTGACCTGCTGTAAGCTCTGGCCAAATGACTGTAAACATATCAGAAATCATAAATTAGCTGTCATAAATATCTCAGAAGTGCACAGTTTCTGTCCACCTGTTGGATCAAAATCTTACATTCATATGCACCTTTGATGTATGTAGTAAAGAAATCAAACACCTAAATTGTGTGTTTGTTTACTCAATGTGGTGAGAAATGAAAAACTATAATGAAGCAAAATGGTAAAGGCTTTGTTATAGATATTATTAATCCATGTCCAAATAATTTTCATGCTGAGAGAACCCGGGTAGAAAAGTATTTTCCTTTAATAGAGAACAATCAATATAAGGCGCAGTAGAGTTATTATAGGGCAAAAAAGAAAGAGAAAGAGAGGTGCATGTTGTTGAAAGGACACTGGGGGAGTTTTTTTTTTTGCCTACTGAGTGATTCCTCCCTCAACAGACGATCTACGGGTTAATCATTTTGCATTGCGTGCAGACTGTGTTTGCTTGGACAGAGCCAAGGGTCGGGAGGTTGTGTACAGAAAGAGCTGAGTGAGGTATCGGTCACCCTTTTCTATCAAAACAATCATTGGCAGTTTTTTTTAGACAGCACGCTAAGTTGTGTAAAAACAACATGAAAGAAAGAAAAAAGTTTGCAATTATGCACATGTAGGCCAACTGTGAATTTTGCTGGCTATGCTCACCTTTATATAAAACCAAAACTAGAGAACATTGTCAGGGATAAAAAAAAAAAAAGAAGGTATAAACAGAACCTTTCTGGTGTGAATTCATGTGTGATATGATTTTCCATGTGTTAATGTCCCAGTTATCCTGGTTTCAGAATCCTGTAAAGGCTCTTATAATGCTTTAGAGGAACCCACACATTCTAGCTGTAGTACTCCTAGAGAAACAGTGTTACTGCGGCAGGTTTATCCAGGTTATCTATGTGTCCTCTGGCCTAATTAGCAATAGTTAGTGGGAAAAACTAAAAACTGTGCTGATAAACAATGCAACGATGATCTACCAAATGAAATAAAAGTGAAACACTGATAACAGTAAAGTGGGTAAATGTTTAAAAATGGGAGCTCTGGTGTGCATGTAAGCATATACAGTGACCAGTGAACGCCATGATGGAAGGAGGTTGTGTTGTGGCCAAGAATCTATTTGCAGTGAAGCCGTGTGTCTTCAGGAGTCATCAATAAGCCTCTCCCCAGGGTGCTGTTGACTAATTAAATTAAACAAGTTATAGCATGACAGTAACGCTCCTGAGACAGGGTGGCCCACTCGACTGCTCACATGGCTTTGAAGTGTTGTGTGTGTGTGTGTGTTGTTAGCTTTTTACTTTTGGCGGTTGCATTTACACTTCAAAACTCAATCATAAACTGTTGTTTGTCATCTTATTTTCTGAAATAATTCAAAATCCAATGGAGGAATCCAGTTGGCTTTCTGACTGGAACAGACAACTTCTGTTACAACTTCCGGGTTGTACCGTGGCTTTGCCAAATCTGACGGTTCGCTATAAGAGGTTGTGCAGCCCACTCTGTTGGCAAAGGTATATCTCCTTAGTCTTGTTGTACACCTCCTTGTCCGTGCACCTTTCCATGAGTGGCAACCACTAATGCCATGGCGACAGAGACAAAAGAACACAGCAAGATAAAGGCACTAGAGAAAGATGATGCTTGAGGTTTATCTACGTCTAATTTGTCGTGACACATGGTAAAGTTGCTCATGCAACGTGAAGCTTTGTGCAGGTGATTCGTTTTCGTCATGTGTAGAGGTACTTAACAGTTTTGATGTCAAGAATCACAGTGCTTGCACCACATGCTGCTTGCATCATCAGATCAGATCAAACTTGTGTGCCATACCCACATAGCTCCAACAAACCTCTGTTATGTATGTCATAGTTGCGTACTTGACTTTCATTACAGAAAGTTTAACCAGGAGACATGTTAAAGTGCTGAGCAAAAATATAGTTTATTCCAGTTTGGCAGTAATGCCAGGAAGGTTGAGCGATTTATTTTGTCATATATGCATGTATGCAGATTTTCCATCCAGTTAATTTATTTGCTGCATAATCAAATTTGTCTTCCTGTCGCTAAGCTTGGAGACAAAGTGCAATTATGCATGTTCCCTTGATTAAATCTCTCCCAGCCGCCCTCGTATTTGGGTCGCTGTATATTGACACTTGCGACTCTGCATTATAATAAGAGAATATAACTTCCAAGAAGACGCTGGTCTGGACTTTCTTACCAAACTGTCACCATGCCATGGTGGTGAGAGAACTGCCTTTTGAGCGGATGAGACCAGAGCATGTGAATGTCAATGATCATTACCATCTGCTCACCGACCCACTGATGAATGTATGATAATGAATCCTCTCAGAGCCCACCTCCTTTCCACATGGCCCACGGGTGAAACTATCCATTTCCAGCCACAAAACTACCATTACGCTGCCATGTCCTCTTCACATTGCACTTTGTACACTTGACTGTGCGTTGCGCTCTGCCCCTTGATTCAACAAAATCTATTCCTATTGGTACTTCCAGGTTGGGTCTATAATACGTAAGTGGAGAATTTCACTTAATTTTCTGCCATCTCTTTCAGTAGTTTAAGTTTCCATTCATGTGACCAAGATCTTTCCCTCTTTCATACTTCATACATACTCCTAAGGTAACAATCACAATGGAAGACTCAACATGCACATTTATTACAGATGAATACACCTTTCCTGTCCTTTTCTGCATTTAAGAAACTTGGGTATAGAGCGTGTTAGAATCCAAAGAGAATGATCAGCAGAGGTGAATAATTCCCTTGCGTGAGGAATCTCTGGTTATGCAGGTACACGTGTAGCACTGAGGCTATTGTGTGCCAAGCTTTATCTCCTTAATCAGTTCTCTTTGCCACCAGTTAATCATTTGTGCATGCCATGGCTCAGACACACTGGATTCATTACACGCAGTGGGAGAACAGAGGCGGGATGACGACACCCTGGCTGATAGTGCTGACTTAGCCGCTGGACAGCGTTGTAAATTACACAGCCACCGGCCCTCCTTTTGTACCAGAGGGAATAGATTTAATCGGGTGCATTGTGAATCACTCCAACATCTGATCCCTCTGTGTCTAAACATGCCGTTTTATGCAACACAGTGAGTGAGGAGACGAGATAAAAAGGAACGCACCAGGGCCGACACATCTTGCCACTAGGCGTGTGTGTGTGTGTGTTTGCATGTACAGTAGCAGTGAAAGGTTTGGACACACTTTCCCAATGACTGGTACTGTACATGGGTTATTGTGTGTGACAGCGCCCATAGTGACGTGGGAATGTGTGCAGTTTGACAGCTTATTTGTAACTTATCTGCAGTGATGACTTATGTGGTTTATTGGCACAGTAATAAAACATAAAGGAAAACTTAGCACATTTTTATGTGCCTATATATACGTGTATACATTATGCAATCCAGGCAGATGCAGATAAGTGAGATAATGGCACTGGCTGCTGTGTGCCGTGCTGGCATGTGTGATAAGTAAAGGCAGCTTGATAGCTCGCAGGCCTTCACACAGCAGGAGATTAAAGATGGTGATCATGATATGGGAATGGTAAAGAGACACAACAGGAACCGCTGAAGGAACAGCCACACCTGGCGCATATGTCGCCATATATGTCGCAATGCTTGTCGTGTGTGTGTGTGTGTGTGTGTGTGTGTGGGCCTGTCCCTGCTGTAGGTATGTGTACGGGTAAGGATTTATGTAAGCTTGAGACATGAGAGCGTGTGAGAATGACACAGATAGGAGTCTAGTTGTTTGTTGCCAATGGGTGTAACCTGGCTTAAATAAATTTTGATCCCCACAGGGCAGCACTGCTTGTCACCCACCCATCTCTGGGATGTGAGCATCTCGTAAACACCACAACAAGTATTTGTCTATCCTCCTGTTTTCTCCCTTTCCACTCCTTCTCCTTCACGTGTACAGAGACGGAACACTATCCGCTCCTCTTGGACGTCCACACTCTGCAGGCTTTCTGCATTCAAACAAGCACACTGAGCTGATGAGCGATATGGACATCACAGTTTGGATTGGGGCAGAACAGACTTTTATGTCAAGTCATGCTTCTTATGTTATGTCACATGTTGACAGGACACAGTGTTCACACAGTCTGCCCTCCAGTGCCACATCGAATCAGGTGACTAATAGATCTGCCAACAGCCCGTTATCCTGCCTGCCAGTTCGGATGTTTATGTGTTCAGCACTGTTGTACTCCAATATGTTACAAGCTGCCTTGCTGCCTTTAAACGGTACAGTATACTATCTATTCAGCTCCTGGCCAGCTCTGGCAGACTTGAAGGTCAAAGGTCACCTTTGTTCAATTACGACCTGCAAATGTACCCAATCAGCCACCAGAAGTAGCATTGTGTTGATGCATCTTGTGTTTGTAAGTGGAGAAGTCACTCTTTTAAGGGAATACCGTCACCCACTTCTGTTCAATATTACATTACTATACGACCTATTATTTATTTATTACTTACGTCGCAGCCACGACATATTTGTTTTACTTGCTAAGTGCGGAGCAGTGTCTTTAGACTGAGGACAAGTGTGGCCCAATGTGGCAAAACTTTAAACATTACATTGTGATCTAGGATCATGGTGTCTGAGTACAATTACAGGGAAAGACTTGACATGTAAATAACATTCTATTTTACACATGAATCACCTCGTAGATTTTTCTCTATAGGTTCACTCATTATCATGACTCAATGACACAACATGTTTTTTTTTTTATTTGTTTTTACAGATTTAAGAAACAAGATATAACGTGCTGATTAGTGAGCTTTAGAGTTGCTGGTTGGTAGATTTTGTTACCTTTGGACAGAACCAGGCCAGCTGTTTCCAGTCTTTATGCTAATGTTAAGCTAAGCTTACCAGCTCCTTGCCGTAGCTTCATATTTAGAGTACGTAGTTTGAATCTTCTCATCTAACTCAAGAAAGCAAATAAGTGTATTTCCCAGAATGTCAAGCTATTTCTCCAAAGGATAATCTTGGTTCTGCCGTGTTCCCAGATCTCAGCTATTACTTTGGTGAGCACAGTGCTATCATATCTGATGACCAAATGATGAGCAAAACAAGCTAAATGAGACCAAATTTGTAATAAAGTATTTGCATTGCAACACAGGAATATCAAAAACATGTTGCATGTAAATCCATGCAGTGTGTATAAAGATGCATGGGTGTGGCACCAACGCCTCAGTTCCTTGAATGTGTACAAAGGCAAGTGAGTAAATGTGCAGGTATGCCACTTCACATTCCAGCTCCCAGAGTGACTCATAAGTATGCTTATAAGGATTCAGCCTAAATGCTTACGTTTTGCAAAACACTGTTTTCATGTTAGTGAGAACTTTTTTTGCAAAAAGAGGTAGCAGTGGCTGCAACAATGAAAACAACCTGTTAAATACCGTATGATGATCCCCATAGAGTCCAATGATTTGACTAACACAGATGGCAGAGATAGAAAATGCACAACACTGTATGTAATCTCTGTGTGTCATTTTATAGGTGTCACTATAAAATAAATGACACGATATTAAAGTGCACGTTGAACAGAAAGATCCACACGTAAAGACAATTTTGCAGATATCACTGTTTTTCTCCAAATGAGAGTCATTAAGCGCATTGGGCTCCACAGTGAGCACATCAACAATGTTGGAGACACTCCCAGGCACAGATGAATGAAAACATTTTTCTGAATGACAACAGCTGCTTGACAAAGACTTCTCTCAGTCTGTCATTCAAGACCTTTCCTGCTGAGGACATGCTGTTTTCTTTGGCAGTGATGGGCGCCAAATTGTGGTGGAGAAAAACTCTGACAGTACAGCCGTGGCAAATGTTGACCATTAGCGCATCATAGCTCCTTTGCTCAAATATAATGATAATACCCCAGATGAGTTTAAATCTGTAATTATATATAGGGTAATGGTGGTCAAGTAGTACGACAGTGAATTTTGCTGCAGTAATCAATACAGAGACAACAAGTAGTCTCTCTTGACTCCGACAGTCTGTAAAAACTTGAATTGCCTGAATGCTTTCTGAATCTTTTTCGGCAGTCAACTGTCAATACTATTTTTTTGCAGTGTTTCCTTGTTTTTTTCATTGTGATCTCATCTGGCAAATATGTGCATATTTGAAACTCAGTAGGGAATGACTACGGCAACAAAAATCCAATCTCTCATGAGTTTACCACCCATAAATAGCACCCGTTGTGTTTGATGGAGCCAGAGGCACTGCGAGTGGGACTGAACCCAGACCTTGTCTGCATTTAAAATAAATCACCGTAACAATCGTGTTTATTCGGTGTGATTATCAGATGGCAAAAGTATAGCGTGCAAGGCCAGGCAATTTTCCCTACAAGATTCTAATCTGGAAAACACTGATTAAAAGTTGACTCAGCCTGACAGATGGGTGTCTCCAAGCTCTCAAACCTTGAGAACAATTATTTCCAAAAACCACTGCTATGTTGGTAAATCAGAGTCAAATACCCATGGCAGCCCAAAGAGTGGTGTGAAAGAGAGAAGGGAATATTTTGCACAGCCATACTGAAGTGTTGCCTATTCCTAGCAAAGGCCTGTCAAGCCTTGTCTGACCATAATGAGTAAAGACAAAATTGTAGGCTGGTGTTGTGCAAAAGGACTACTTTTAATGAAAAAAGAATGCCATGCTCTCAGATTTAAGGGTCCTAATTCTCATCCCAGCCACATCACGCTGCTCCAGTGAACACCCTAGCATCACCAAACAGGGTGTTTCCTGACCTTTGCTGCACCTTGATATCCCTTCAATGCATCTCACCCTTGTCGACATACCAGACTTCCTGCCAAGAATGTAAACATAGCTCTAACTTCCAGCACACAGGAAATTTGTCTTGCTGCAGTGACCCCTTCATAATCCAGTACATCCCACAGGGATGTGTTTTCCAGATTTAAAAGATATATGCACACCAGATTAGCAAATTCACATAACCATAATAATGAAAATCTTATTTGCACTGTTCACTAGGGATGATTGTTCACGCTAAACATGAAGTATAACAATCAGCAGTCTTGTTCTCAGGACCGCGATACAGGCTGTCCAATGGAAGCTGAGTATGATTCCAAGACAGTTGAGACAGAAGAAGTGCCTTTTTTAGTCACATGTGCAGCGTGGCTCTAGGGATGGCAATGGCTGTGTGTTGGTCCAGACTCTCTCAAAACATATTGGATGTGTTGCCATGGAGGTTTGTGCCAATGACCTTAGTGATCACCCGGCCTTTTCTTTAGCACCACTAGTAGATCATAGTAGATCAAAGTAATGTCTACCGAATCTACAGCCTCTGTGCAGCTCTACCGTGGCTGTAGACTCTTCTTTGACAATGGGGACCACCGCCCTCTTTGTCAATCCATGACCATTGTTCCATGATGTACATGTGACATTGCAAATATGTGTCATCCATGACAGCTCCACAGTATTTAAAGCAGTCAGCCGATGCCAAACAGGCTCAGCTTAACAACCTCCATCACTGCTATTATTCAAAAGAACCTTTTTCATGACTAGATTCCTTAAGGGCAACATAGAGGATTATAGGTCTCTCTGAACCCCCATAACTTGCCATGGGCGATACATCCAGGAGGCTTGGGTTCCAAAAACATTGCTAGTGGTTAGTTCCTCAAAAATATCTCAAAGGTGAAAATGATGAAATTTTAAAAATTGAAATTATTTAATATATCAGCAATTGGCTGCTTCTTTCAAAAAACAACAAAGATAACTAAGCATCAGTATATTTATATACATATATATGTATATTTATATATATGTACTTGTATTTTGTTTTGTAAATATCCTTAGTTTTATATTCTTTTTATTTCTCTTTTATTTATTTTTCTTCTGTTTCTTTTTCTTTTTCTCAATAACTTTATTGAGCAGTGAAACTGTACAAAAAGCAATTTCCCTTCAGGGATTAATAAAGTATTCTGATTCTGATAACTTCCACCTTTCAATACGCTGTATGAGTCAACAGCGAGGGAAGGAGTGTGTATGATTCACAGTTATGCAACAGAGAAATGTGCACACAATGAGGAATGTAACCTATATTACAGTAACCGAATACAAAACATAAATATCATTGAGAGCAGCGCCAGGTTAATTACATGCTGTTGTTTTATTTAAGAACTTTCATGACCCAGCAGGCACTGCTCTGTTGTTATCTTAACTATTATCAACAGGATGGGCACGCTCTCTCTATGTCCATGTGTGAATAGATGCAAGAAAGAAAAAAAGGAAAGAGCAGTGGAAACATCAGTCTTGAAACAACCTCTTTCATGTTGCTAAAGGAAAACCCTTAACATCTAAAAGACTGGCAACATTGGTTTCCTTTCATTTAGAAGTTTATAGATCTAAGTGCTGAGGAAATGCCACTGTTCAGTCAGGATGAATCCATCAAAGAGACACGATGAAACGCCACTGCGGCCGGTTGATGTTGTCTGATTCCCATGATGGACTGTAAATCAAAACTCCTTTTTAAGTGTCAGTCAAATGTTTTTATAAGTGGAATGTTTCCTGCCTCAATCCCCACCGACATAGGCTGTGTTCCAACTCCAGTCTATACACCTGGTGATACACACTCAGCAAAGACATTTTTTAACCCCACACCTTTACCAGTTGTGATCATATGTTGGTGGCATTTTCATCTGCACATAAAAACATTAAGGCTTTCATCCTGCATGACTGAGTTTAGGTGGTTCATCCTATGTTGCATCAAAGACATTTTCATATTTGGAGAAAGGCCCAAACATTTTTATGATATTGGTTATACTTAAATGAAATAATATAGGTCTAATATATGCCAAGAACTCTTATAGCAATGAAGCGTGTTGCGGGACAGCTGTAGGTGTAGTGTGGCGTGCAGTCGTCCAAATGATACTCGGTCGGTCAGAAGTATGGTAAAAAGAAAAATAACGTTTATTCTCAATTTTCCAAAGAAAAACACAGGCGATTTGAAGACATTTTTTTATTATCTAATCTCTAACTATCTTGTTCTAATACTTGTTTTCTTCTCTTTCTTTCTTTCTTTCTCTTCTCAATCCCAAACCACTTCCAACCTACTCAACCAAGAACTAACTTGTCTCCCCCTATTAAAACCTGTGAAGATATTCATCAATTAACGTGGACCAATCCGGATGCCTTCATTTTCCAAGATGATGTGATGATGGGTGTTGTTTTTTTCTCCTCCAGCTTCCGGTGAAGGTTTCTTATTTGACCTATTTCCTGCAGTGTCTTTTCAGAATAAACTTAACATAATGTATCAGTGAGTGTCTTTTGTCATCGGTTTCTCATTACAACCATTCACGCAAATACAGAGTATGTTTCCCTGTATGAACAAAAAAGTAGAGGTTTACAGTGAGGAAGACGCAGCTTCATCACAAAGTGGTATTGCACTTTTACAATGAACTAGAATGAAGGGGGAGGTTTGAAATAGCTCTTTAGCATAATATTTTATTCAAATTGCATTAACATTATACATGAATGAGTACCAATAAACTAAATCAGACTACCATACCTCCACAATGCAGTGGCTGACTGCTCTCCAATAGTTGTATACCTGTAGAAAAGGCCCCAAAGATAGTTACTAAATACTATGACCACGTCGCTATGTCTAACGGACCGTTACGTATCTGTTTATTCATTATTGCCTACGTACTGATGGCGTAGCGTAACTGACGTCACGCCGTCAAGGTGGTTTAGTTTCATTACAAGTTATCTGTGCGTGAATAACTAGGGTTAGAGTATTTATCTTTTGTTTATTTATTCTTTTGTGTTTATGCAGCTAGAGAAAAGTTCTGTTAGCCGGTGCTAATGGCAATTCGGTGATTAGGCGCTTTCCATGTGATGATTACGCTAATTATATCCGGTTTCACGCATGCTAGTTTATGGGCTTTGGCTCACCTGATTCAGCATGTTAGGCAAGAATATGTCAGGTCAAGTTTAAACCACGTTTATACATTTATTACTTGTTGTTTGTACTATTAAGTGTTTAATGGTTAGGGCAAAATTACGAAGTAGCGAATGTCAAGTTACCGTACTGATATTGAGGCTTTGCTAACTCGGTGACGGAACACAGCATGCCTGTAGGTTTTTCACAATAAAAGCACCCTGCCGGTTCGTCAGCGGGAGGATTTAACACAAACCATCAATAACAGGAAGGGTTATGTTAACATGACGCAGTGTCAATGTGTATAAGAATCCTATGCAATTTGTGTTTCGGAATGCTTTGTACAAGGGAGAGAAATGTTATTGTAGTCATTGATTACTTCTACTGTTTACAATAACGGGAGTATAAGAGATTTTTTTGTTGATATTACGTTTGGTAATATTATGCATATTTTTGCATTTGGGTGGAATTGATTTCTTTAATAATATTTTGTTATTTCTTTCTTTATAGACAACCACAACCAGATACAGCCCCGCTGTTATTGCATGAACACTGGAACCCCTGTTTGTGTAACTGCAAATGAAAAGAAGCAAACAGCATAACAACCATCCTCTCTTTATTTCATACTCAGGAGGATTTGGTGTTCTGGCCGTCACACCGACGTAATGACAAACACAGAGCTAGTGCCCAGACTGAGCATATTCCTATTAGCTTCACTATAATACCCCTGTTGCCATCATTGTAGTGCCTGCTTAGTCGGATCAGCTTGGCCTCCAACCTTATCCCCTTGCCACACCTTGGTGCATCACCCCTCTCCGTTGTCAAGCCTTTTTCCTCTGCCAGAATCTGCTGGTGCTTCCGGTGGCGGATCCAGAGTGAAGGGTATCGAACTCTGACCGCATCATTCGGTGTCCTATGATAAGCTATGCCGGACAAAACGAGGTTATTTGCTGACGCTGCCAGGTCCGCTGAGTCACCAAAGGGTATGTGTGGGTGACCTCATGACTCCAACCATGACCTTTGTCATGGCCTACTGGCGGTAAGAGGGACCACAGGGTGAGGGAACATTGACAAGCATCTGAGTTTAGATCATAACACCTCTTTTAGCGAACACACACACACACACACACTGACAATATTAATGTAAAAATTCTACAGGTGCAGATGTTCCTCCTGCACCTGTAAATTCCTATGAAAGCCGCATATGTTTAGACTCCTGCTGAACCAAATCTAAATATCCATTTAGTAATTTTATTAGCCGGTCATTGGAAAAGCTGGGTTGGCTTTGAAATATTTGGTTTTCTTTCCATGCAACAGATTGTGAAATAATAAGAATAAAAAAAACTTTCCATGCAAAAGTAGTAGTGTTGATAACAATTGCCAGACATGTAACTGGGTACCATTTGGGAACTCTGTACGTATGGTGGTGTTTTTTCAGATTGGGCTGGATATATATATATATTTGTTGAGACATTGTTGCTGCAAGGGGCAGTCAAATTCATATTATCTCTCTTTTTAAAAAATATCTTTTTACACTGTGTTTTAATTATTGTGTCAATGTCAGAAGCTTACTGAAAGTTTAAATGAGAAATTCACTAGACAAGTCTCTGCAAGCTGTTTCTTACAGGAAAAGCGCACTGCCTGCAAGGTAAAATAAATCCCACATTCAGTAATATATCATAACACTAACACTATTGCATGCCATGAGAGAGGTTCAGCAGTATTTTAAGCACGTAAGGGTGAGAAATACAATCACAGAAAGAGAAAATGACAAAAAAAAAAGCCCCTGGCTTCCAGACCAGCAGTTGTGTAAATCGGAGAACCCCTGCTGTGTGATAAATAATGGTTCAAAAAAGGGCACGAGATGCTGCTCCAGCCAGTCCCACTCAGCTGCTGTCTAAGCAAGACCTTTGTTATGGTGGGAGTCATTTCGTAATGCTACTGGTGTCTGCACAATGGTTGCCAAGCTCTAATTAAATTATCAGCCTGTTTTCCAAAGCAGGCCACTTGGAAATTCCACTATCATAGATAGTGCCAGAAAACTCAGTCTGCTTGGGCCAAACAAAACAGTTTGTGATACTCTGCTGTGCATGTGTGTGTGCGCGCGCGCGCGCGTGTGTGTGTGTGTGTGTCCATTTCTCTCCATCAGTGTCAGCAGGTTGAATGACTGCGCATGTATCAGCGTTGACAATCAAAGTTATTTGTACTGAGATTAAACAAACACAAGGGTTAAACCTGAATCTGCTTAAACAGATCTGTTGCCCACATGAATGCCATCAGATGATTTAGTGGTTCGTCGGCATGCCATCAAAGTTACCCTGCTGTGGTTTGGCCCAAAATATCAACAAGTTCTCAGTTTCACACAACAAGTAACTGGGAAGTAGACGCAGAAGATTAACTGCCATTGCAAAGCCAAATGCTGTTGACAGGAGACGTTACGACTTGCATTTGTTGTGAAGAATATGAGAACTGTAGGAACATACGTCATAGCAATAGTATTATTTCCTTAAATCAAATAAGAAGCCCGATAGATGCTGCTATTATGTTGCTGTTGGGAAAATGATTGGCAGGGTGACACATCCGCAAATAGTTCCCGCTGTGAGATCAGTGTTCATTAATTGGCTGAACAGGCTAACAGATGTTATGAGGACTTGAAGTGGAAGTGCTGCAAGTGTTCATGTTAGGACCAATTTGCCACAGATTGATATTTGCATATTGCACAGTTCCAAAGGGAGACATACAAGTTAACCTCTCATCAAAGCTGAGAGTGCTAACCATAGACTGTGTATAAAGATGGACGACAGCACTCCCCAAAAGTGAAACCAAAACATCTCAATTGTCCCCTGGTGGCAAAATTTCCCCAGAGATGGTTTCTGTCACGCTGATATTTTTAATGAGTTAATTGATGCTTTAAAAACAGGGGTGTCACATCATGATTGACAACTGTGAGTGTGCTTGCGATTGGCTCAGGTGTAGGTGGGAACTCCATCGCTGCTGCGCAGACTCTGGCTCCAAATGTGCAAAATATTATCTCCCATACCCATACCATACATGCCTCTGTCCCAGAAGCTTATACGTTTAAATATGTACTGATATTTAGTTCCACTAAATCGAGGTCCAGTCTACATTTACTGTTTACAGGTTTTATTTTCTGTGTTGCTGATCAGAGTTGCATCTCTCATGGTAAGATGCTCCAAGTAAGTGAAAGGCACACATACAGTATATGTCAACTGTATGTCTGTCATTGAGAATTTGCATGCCTCTAAGGCTGCAAAAAGAAAAAAGCAAGCTGTAAAAGTGCCGCTGCCACAGGCCAGGTGAGGAGGTCGGTAGGTCTAAAAAGATAAAGCTGTTGTCCTCACGCAAGGCAACTCTGCAACTGGAGGCAACACAATTTTTTTTTCTTCTTAAAAAAAACAAGAGAGCTGTGAACTTGTTCATCCGGTTTTTCACTCTATTGGCTCTGCTGCGTGCATGCGAACAGCTTGTAAATGACTGAGGAAGCCAAGGTGTATAGAGACCAAGTGCCTCAGGCCAGGGGAGTTTACACAGCGTGTTGCCATTAATCCGCCCTCTCAGATTTTTCTCTTCAATTCTGCCATAACAATGCCAATCAAGTGCAACTTTCCTGTGAAGCTAAGTAAAAGCGTTTGGCAACTCTTTGATATGCATTCTTAATAGATGTGATATTGTATCCGTGTAAAGTCCACCAAGAGGCTCAACTGAGGAAAAGCAAATCATGCGTGTCATTCACATGGTTAATAAGCCAGGCTTTTCTAACTCTTGCAGTCGTGGCGATGCATTTTTACATTAAACCATTTAGTGTGTTTTAACCATTCGTTTTTTTGCCTCCAACGGGCTTCTCTGAGCTTGCATGTGTGCCTCAGAGGGATCTGCATAGAAACACCCTCCTAACCCTAACCCAGTCAAACAATCAATAACAGTCTGCAGACAGCTTCCTCTGAAAAATGTCAGATTAACCATTGTTGTAATGTCAGGTCTTGATTAAGGGATACGTGCTTATGAAAGAGCCTCCTGCAGTGGCTTCTTTATCAGACACCTGCAGGACAACAGGTAATACATACTGACCATGGGATTGGTGGCATGCTTTTGACACCGCTAATAAGCCCATTACTCATCAGACAAGCATACATTCTCAGGCCTTTTAGCAGCTCTATTATGAATACAATGACAGAAGTCGGTCTACAATCGGAAGAGGGTGTGCCCAGAGACAAGGACTGGAAGAGGAACATGCTTCAGAAAGTAAACTAGGGTGCTTAGCACTCAGCCTCAGGCACGTAACTCAGATTTAAGAATGGGTTAGCGTGTCAAGATAACGTGTCTTGCAGGAGACCACGCCTGCACCTGTCAGGTGTTCTGTGGCATGCCTCTGTTTCGTGTGGGAGATCATACTTGCGTGCATTGCTGCATGTTTGCTTGTAGGACGTGTCCATATGCGCGTGCTCCCTCTTCGTTTTGCACGCAGCTGCATACCCTAGCGATGACAGACACGTGATTTACCTAACACTTGCAATGGCTACAGATGCCTGGAAACACCTATATCTATATATATGTATTTTTTTTAAGGAATTGCAGCGGTTCAGCTGCTGGAACAGGTAACATCCTCGCCCTTTTCCTGACACATTAAATCTGGTTATATAAACTAAGATTTCTGTGTCACCTCCAACTATTCAAATTACCTGTGCCGGTGGGTTTGATTCATGGACGATCTGACAGAGGCTGTTCCAACCTGCAGATCCCAATTTTCACGTTACATAATCTATATTTAAAGCAAATAAACAATCCTGTAGGTAACTGCATGTCTACAAGTGAACCTGACTGACATTTTAGGTAATGAATACTCTTCACGTGTCCTGCTGAAAATCTACTTCAAGGTCTACCTCTCAAGCTGAAACCTCAAATAGCAATTGAGGTAACCTTTTGAAATATTTGGATTGAAAGTGCAGAAGTAAAGCAGTATTAATCGTTTTTTTGTCACTTGAGAGAGTAGAAAAAGCTGTAAACACAACAGGGATATATTATTTTCCTATAAACAAGTGCCTCTTTACACATTCAGCAGGCTTAGCGTGGCAACATTAGCTTTCATTTGGAGCTTTTTTGCTGAAAACAGCTGCTGAGACTTTTGAGAAGAAGAAGTTGCAGCCAGTAAATAACAACAAAGCAATTAGCTTAAAGATGCTGTAAAGCTCTGCGGACCTTAGAGAAAGTAAAAACCTGGGTGACAGTTGATCCATTGTAAATGTAAAAATATTGATTAGTGCTGCTTTTAAGTTTGCATTCCATGCTTATTATTTTATACCAGAGGGCTTTAAAGGAATAACAGTGTTAAAAGATGTTACACAATCCAGCTTTCACTGGATGGAGGACTCACTGGCTACTGTATGTATTTCATTCTTTTAGGTTTTGGTGTCTTGCCCATAGATAAGATTTTCTCCAGTCTCCATAACCAGCTCCTGAATTTTATCTTAGATGTTTGTACGTGCCTTTCTGCCACAAGGTAGTTTCTTTTATGGATTTCAAAGAACAGATGAATGATAAACTGTCAGCTATTTTTGCCTGCTACTGGAGAACTGCATTCATTCTGAAAACTATTTTTATACTTTTGTAAGTGAACGAAACCTACTTATGCCACTTTCAGGGTGAATATTCAGTTTTTCTTACCTCTGTCATGTGAAACTGTGGTGAAAAGTACCGTACAGGTCAGCGGTTCCTTCTCACGGGATGGATACAGTTTCCATATGATTTCATGGCAAAAATGAAACAAGAAGTGCACGGAGGTTTCAGGAAGCCCACACACAAATAATACAGTAAAAGTCCCTGATGTCATCGTGAGAATTTTATATTAGGATCAAATACTCTTTCTGACCTGTTGATTCATCCTTGAGCTAAACTCTGAATAATGTATCACATCTGATTGTGACATCTGACCCTACCCCAAAGGCAGCCAAAAGAAAAGATGTCCAAACGCAGATTAACAGAAGACGACATAATTGTAATAACTGTATTTATTGACCTGAATGTACTCTCAAATTCAAGTGTGTGCACATACAGTATAAACACGCATCCCTCACACATTGACAGATATGCACATAGGCCACTATCATAAGCTCTTTCACACACGTGAACACACGCAAAGGCCCAGACTGTTTGAAGTGACAGCCTTGTCGTGCATGAGGTGTATTTATGAATGGCTATAGTGTGCCAGTACAGAAATTGCTCTCATACTAGGAAACACCTGGCCAAATTTGATCTGTTGTATCTTTATTCTCATCTAAAGATGCCAGCAAATACTCGACTCTCCTCACAATACCACATCAATGTGTCCCACCCACCTGGATGAAAACATTTGTTATGTAATGGATAGTCAGATATGTATGATTGAATAAGGAGTTTTAAAGAGATATAGTATACATTTTTTATTAAGGGTTTATCATATCAATTATGAGTTATGATTTAAGGTGTAAATATAAGATATTCAAATGCAAAATAATGCAGTGTTTACTGACAATAGGACAGCGTTTGTTCCCATTGTTGATCTCATTATGATGGAGCCGACAGATCTATTGTTGCCGGTGGTGTGTGAACTTTTTGCTTCGGTGTGCACTCTCGTCTCTGCTGTCCCCTACAGGCTGAGAGGAAAGCCTCCAATTGCATGACAAGTGGTGAAGGAAATGAGATAATCTCTTTCACTCTCCTGCCTTTCTCTTGCTGACATGGTTCTTAAATTGTTTCATGTTGTTTTTCCTGATCCTAGTCGCTCCGGCAACGGCTGTACTGTGAGCAGTGACCGCACGGCAGGGGGCGGAGCTGTTAGGTGAGAAGCCTGTCAAGTAACACACACACCCACACGCACACACCCACACATTCATAATTGTAAGAATAAAGAAATGCATACATTAGTTAGGATTATGATGCACACAAACCAACATTAAAAACACAGTCAATACACTGTATCTCTCTATACATACATTTAACACACAGCCATGATACATGCACACACGTTTTCTCTCTCTCTCTCACACACACACAACACAGAAGTACAGCAGAATCTACTGAGATCTGTTCATCGGGATCAAAGCATCAAACGCAGCAAAAGGCCAGACAGTATAAACTCCACCACAGGAGATCAAACACGCAGTGTGTTGTTTTTTAACCATGTCTTCTTGGTGGTGGGTGCAAGCCCAGACAAGGCCCCCTTGGACAGCTTGTGGTCTTTAATTATCCCTCCAGCTGTTTATACCCAGGAATTTGACCTCTAACCTCTGATACTTACACCTTTCATAATGACACCCAGCCACGCTACAGTTCAACAGTGGGTGCTGAGGGTAATGAGTGGAAGCATGTGCCTCGCACGTAAATGCTAGGATGATTTACACATTTTCCATAACTTGCATGTTAAACTAGGAATATTTATGGTTGGTACAGATCAAGTATGTAAGGACTGAGTGTTGTGGAAACTTTGAGGGGATTATCTGTGACTTAGCACCCTCTGCTGGTGGAGAGGCTTCACTTCGGGTAGCAGGAGCGCATAGTAAAATGTTATTTGGTAGCAGGAATACTAGGTGGTTAGAAAAATTCACTTTTTTCAAATGAAAGGTATTTAAATTGATGACCTTCAGTCTGTGGGGATCTGTTCCCTGCTTATAGCATTCATGGTTTAAAATCTCTGGCTGCTTTAAAAAAAAAATGAGCAAGAAAAGATACATGCAGGTCTCATCTCTCACTCTTTGGACAAAAAAACATTTCTCTTAAACAATGCATTAGAGCTGCAACTGATCAAACTGAGCTGTCTACTGTAGTTTACACGTTAGCTGTGCTGTACAACAAGAAACCATCCGTGCTCTTACAGTGTGCATGGTCTCACCTGTGCTCCCATGGACATGTAAACATTAGGGTGCTGCTGGTCCTGGTTGAAGGTTCCAGAATCCTCAAACTATCTATGCATGCACATCGCATGTATGCACAATACATTTTATATCTATGTGCATGCAGCTCTTTGAACTATTGCAAATAATCACTGTTTTATAACTGCACTGCATTTCCAACAGATTATTTAAGGCTATCGTTGCTCATGCTGGTGCAGTCACCTGTGTGGTATTTTCTCATCCCACTCTGGGCCAGAAAACTTTCCCAAAATGTCAAACTGTTCCTTTTAATATTTAAATGTTTGGCTCTATGTTCTTTATTTATTGTTTTTTGCTCACTTTTTTTGATTCATTCATTCATTCATTTTGCCATGCTTCGCCAAATCAAACATTAGAAAAGTTAAAATCTAGATTCAGACAAACCTTTATTGAGCAATGCATTAGTCCTTGTTGGCAGCTGCGTCACAGTAAAAATAGCAGCCTTCCTTCTTCATGTTTCTTGGTTCTCATCAACTCCCAAGTGAAAGTACGAGAATCTGTGCAACCCTTGTCCCCATGAAACTCTTACCTTCAGGCCATTTCTCTAATCTCTCATTTTCACTGTCAACTTGTCCGATAATATAAGACTTATATAAAAAGTGATTCTCTGCCTTCCTGGCCCTTTCCCCATGTTGTGGGAATGTTTGATTGTGTACAACCTTTTAGTGTAATATTTCAAACTGTTAAACATGTTTTCAAACAGCAGATTCTTCTTATTCAAAATGTACAGTCAAATTATTGGATGCATTATATATTTAATGTCTATCTTTGAATATATTTAGATGAACATATCGCAGCAGCAGGTTTAAAAATTTGTTTTTTATCATACTTGAACTTTAGTTGTTTAATTGTACAATTTCAAAAATACATAAGGCCTTACTGTTTTTGTCCGCCGGTACAGTATTGGGATTTTAATACCCACGAAACTCAGGAATTTGTTCCTGAATGTGCCTCAGAGTAGAGAATAGTTGCAAAGCTCTGACTTGAGGGCTGGATACTGCAAACAGATGCAGGGGAGGCTCACAGTGCGGGTCCTGGGTCTTTGTACCAACGCCCTGCAGGAAAACTGCCAGTGGCAGCAGAGCTTCCATGGACAGACTCAGGAACAGGAAGAGATGTAGACGATAAAGTTTGTCGTTTGAAGTGGTTCAGCTCAGAGACATAAAGGCACACACTGCATCTTTCTCACTCTATGTCCTGCACACACATTCCTCACTCACACCACAGCGTATGAAAGGCAGCCAGAGTGCTTACAGTGGTTAAGAGAGTCTGTGGTCCAGTTTTGCTGTATCTGGCAGTGCTAAGAGTGTAACCCGGGATCCTTGCCCAGTTCATCCCAGCTGTGAGGTTAGGAACTATACATTTCGGCAGTTTGGCCTCCAGCATCCTTTTATCAAGAAAGAAACAAAGAGTCAAGTGTGTTGGGTTTGCTGGGTTTGAGTGACTTTTGCTGTGAGTGGGATGTTAAAGGTCAGGTATTGAGCATGAGATCTCCTGTTCCAGAGCCCCACTCTGCAAATTCCACTTCCCCGCTGGAATGAGGAGGACTGTCCAGAGAGATGCCTCGCCGCTCCCCGAACACCTTCTCCTGCAGTTCTATTATGTCGTTGCGGAGGTCAGCCATCATTAGCAAAAGGAAGTCGAAGGAGCCGGGTGGTCCCTGATGGCAGAGGACAAATTGATTAGGATGTCCTGCATGTCATTTTTCTCTGGGTTTGAACATCAGTAAACTTGTTTCCTTTTGGGAGGTTTGAGGCACAAAATACATGTTTCACATCAGAAGAAAAGTTCTGTCACACAAATACAAAATAAAACACTATACAATAATAATATAGATTACGAATTAGTGTCAATGTCTAAAAACAACATAGATTTTTGACTGTCTAAAGTGCAGGTTTACATTTGTCATTTACTTTATAGAATGAGGACAAAATGTAGATGGATGTAGGCAGGTTAAAGACTAACTCTAATCCTAGATATAATATTTAAAAAAAAGTAAAATAAGCTATTTATTTAGCTATAAGCTAAGTTATTAGCATATGGAAAATGTGGCTGTAGCATTTTCAGAGCATGTTCGTGAGTGTATGCACAGTAGCTTTGTACTGTCTTTCAAGTATAAATGCACTTACAGGTGGACCTCTGGGACCTGGAGCTCCTCTGTCACCCTGTAGATAAGAAACAGCACCAATTATCCCAATGTCAACAGACACAGCCGATCACAGAACTCCAATATCAAGCAGATTAAATCTGTAAAGATGGTTATTGCATCAATTTGTAGTGTATAATATAATCGTTGTCAATGTATCTATAAGGAAGAAACAAAGAGACCGGATACATGGCAAAGTTAGCTTTTCAGAGTTGCTTGTAGATTTTATAGCTTGACAGCCATTTCATTTTGCCACTGTATGTGACCCAGTCAGAGCAACCAATGTGGCAGCTTTAATGGAGTCACTCAGTGACAGGTGTCTAAAGGCAGTGTAGGCTCTAGATGGCCACAGTGCAGCTCCACACATGCATACTGTCCACAGACGCACATAAAGTGAGGAAAATAAAGATCCATAATAATTACCTTTAGTCCGTCTCTCCCTGATGCCCCGGTCGGTCCCTGTATGAATGAGAAGACACAGCTATGAGAAGGTGTTTGTGATGCAGATAAAATTGACACACTTTTTGTTCTGGGAAACATGTTCATTGATGTTGTTACAACTGCAGATAAGCAGGTTTCCTTTTAATCAGGGCAACAACTTAGGAGATGCACCTTGCAATGACAAGTTTGTTTAAAACCAGAGGTGACAGGAAGTTCCCTTTTAAAGAAAAACTTAATATGTGACTTATGTTTTAGCAGCACAAACCATAAAGTTCCACCATACTGTTTTGAACACTGACAACCTCATCTCCATCTTTTCTTCTTCTCTTCATGGGAACTGAAGGTGGAGGGTAATGGCTCACATGTGTCACTTAACAATGGAAAAACCAGTGACACCAAACCCATATTTGTATGACTTGCTCCAGGTTGTGCTTCTGTGGGAGCTGTGTGCTAACCCTACATTATGGAATAGTTTATTTATTTTACCACTGGCCCCCTGCGGCCTCTTTTGATGTGCTTCAGATCAGGCTCTGGACCCATGGGTCCCATGTCTCCCCGTGGACCTCGAGGGCCAGTCGGGCCCCTATCCCCTGTGTCCCCTCTCTCTCCCGGTTTTCCTGGGTACCCTGGTAAGGACAGATGGATACAGTGATAAAGATAACTATTTAAAAGTGGATAGTCATTAGCATCAGAGTGACATAATCAGTGTCCAAAACTAAGCTTAAAGGTGACACAAACCCCCAAACTTGTCTGCAATAATATTATATACTTTTTTCTTGCAGTGCTTAAATCATTTTCATTTTATCCGCTTGTTTTTCCTCTTTACCCTCTTCCAACATTGTTGTTGTTGCAGATGCTTACGTCATTAATTGTAAACTTAACTTTTCTAACTTTATATAATGACTTTATATCTACATTACCTGGAACCCCAGGAGCACCTGGAGGACCGGGTAGACCAGGAAGACAAGGGCTATCAGGGCTTTTTCCTGCCCTCCCTAGAGATGGCTTGTCACTGCTGTTAGCCAGGCCAGGTACCTACAAACACACAGATGAGAGTAGGATAAAATATATTTAAGTTAGATCCTACCTAAACGTTTGTTTTCAAGTCTGCTACATGCTGATTGTGTTGGCACATTGTCTGTAGTAAGTTAAGTAATCAATCAATGAGTGTTATCAATCATATAAAATATAAATATATCAAAAGAATTACATTCAAGTACTATGGGTACCAAAATCTGGCAACTTGGTAAAAAATAAAAACAACCCAAAAACCCAACCCAAAAACCCCAAAACAACCCAAAAACAACCCAAAGGAGACATGTTACCTGGTTGGGTGACTGTGTGTTGCCCAGCTTTAGTTTAAGCTGCAGCAGACTGTTTTTCATGTTCACAAAATCCTGACAGGTGAACGAGCAGGTACCAGCACTCATCAAGGTGTCCGACTTCCCCGATGAACTCACTGCAAGACAAAACATACACTTAAAATGTTTCTAGCCCACGTTTTCAGGCCACAATGGGAACCAAACCTTCTAAGACTGAAATTACTGGTGTCACACTGTATTTGCCCAGCACATGTTAAATCACACTCAATCACAATCATAACTCACTATATTTCCACAGTGTAAAATAGTAAAACAATGACTTTACAAGCATTGAAACAACCATCATCAGCCTCATCACACATCTTCAACATGGACAAATAAACAAATATTCCTAGTCTCTGCGGGATTTGTTTTATTTATTACTGATACAGTTTATATTAGCTACATAAGATGCCTAAAATAATTTACTCATTAAGCTCATAATGTATTTCATGTATCTAATCTTGTACAGGTCTCAACACCTGATGCAGCAATGAACACGTGTATTGATGGACACCGATTTTCACTTTGCTACTGAATTCTCATCCAAAAGCTGTGAAGCTCAGTCGAAACAATAGAAACTCACGGTTGTGCACGGGGATGCAGGAGTGTTGGTCCGGTGCGAGTATGTAGCCGCTGTGACAGCGACACAGGAAGCTGCCCACTGAGTTTACACACTCGTGGTCACACATGCTGCTGTCTGGGTGCTCACACTCATTAATGTCTGTGTGTGTGTGAGAAGGGGGAGAAAGAGAGAAAGAAATGTTAGATCACAAATACATTTAAAATCAAAGTTTGGAGGCCGCTACAGCTGAAGTTATTCCTAACTTCTCAGCATGGATTTAAGATTGTTTAGTTAAACCCTTTGAGGCTGTGATCAAGAGCTATGTATAGTAACCCTGCTGTGACTTCATTACAATATAATTACGTCTACGTGGCGTTTTACATTATGTGCCTCTGGGGTGCAGATTCAGTAATAAATCTGTTGAACTGCTTTATGGCAAAGAGGGAAACTGCTTTGCTACACAAAACAGGAGGAGGGCGCTGTTTGTTTAAGAAAAACCCTCAAAAATCACTTCCAACATGTTGAAGAAGCCAAAAGGAAATGCAAGTGGGTCACTGTAAGGAATAAAGGTGTGTGGTGTGATGAAATGGGTGAGAAATATGTCATGACAGTGATAGTCAAAGTGTTTGAGGGACGTTTGAGACGAGAAGGGAGCGTACTGACCCAGACAGTACGGAGATTTGTGGTTGCGGTGTCTTTCCCGGTCGAAGCGATAGCCGGGGTAACACGTGCAGACAACTCGTCCAAAGTTATCAGTGCACTGCTGCTCACAGGGCGACGCTGCACACACATCCACGTCTACAGGCCGAGAAAAGAGGTGGTGAGTATGTTAAAGTTATCCAGCATCACCGTATGAAAACGGACATCACCGTAATCGCCTGGGAGGATTAGCCTTTATTACTGCCTCCTTACGCTCTTAAAGCTCCACATCCACAACTTGGAACTGACCACTACAGCTTCTACTGTCAACTCTATGGGCCCTTTCTCGTGAAAGACATTTTGACATGTAGCAGTAAGAAAAGCACAGGTGTAAATAATAAAATGAATGATGGCTGAATTCCATTTAGCTGCTTCAGTTTCAGAGTCCTGGTATTGTTTATTCTGGTTCACTGTCACACTGCCATGGCGTACTGGGACACTTGAACAGAACTGAAACGTTAATGTGGTCAGTAACACCTGTGCTTTTCCTGTGACATCACAGCCTTTGACTATGACTCTATAGTGAGCAGTAAGTTAAGACACTTCGTACACTTATGACTCTTCGTTGCTTTGCATCACTGACATATATGCATCTATAATATACAACCAATTGCATTGTGGGATTGTTAGCAGAATGTACTCTCTACACCCATGGACACTTCTTTTTCCATTCCATTGTGGGAAGTTTTGAGGGCAGTATTGTGTTCATAAGTTTCACACTGTCAAATAAAATGACAGTGGGTAAATATACAATAATGTACTATACAGTAATATAAAATGTTTGCTGTGACAAAAGGCTGACTAGTTTAATGAAAACAAAAAGATACACTTGGTTGTGAGTTCCCAACCCACGAGAACCTCGTCTAAGGCCATGCCGAGTTCTTTTATCTGACTGACTATGAAAAGTGCCAAAACAGTTCATCTTTTATTAATTAAATGAGAAACACAGAGAATTATTGATTACTTTTTTTTTTTTACCATTATTATATTAAATATATATTGTGCTCTGCCGCCTGATCCTCAAAAGGCTGTTATGTTCATGGAGAAACAGTGTTCTCTAGTGGCCGATGTGAATTATTGTTACTCCATAGAGGCATACTACAGCCTATGTTCCAAGTACTGATGCCATAGACACTTAACTTGTTTGTCAATACTGTTCACCACTGTTCCTGATCATGATTATTAAGTCCAATTTTCACAATAACCAGATCTTTTATATGAATGACCACACACTGTGGCAGTTGCCTGTGCCAAAACTGTGGGCCGTTCCTATTTGGCTGTTATATTGTTTGTTCCACTGCAAAGTGCTAGTTATCTGAAACGACTTCTTACACAATTACTCCAAATAACTTGGCCATAATGTAAGCATTCTCTGGACTTCTTTGGAGGTCCAAACAGACAAATGTGGTCTCCAGGCTGAGTTTTGTGCAGCCTGTTTTAATCTATAAACTGCCGTAATGGAGAAACCAACAGACTTGGAGCCTATAAATCAGATTGGAGAGTTCATGAGCCAAACTTAGAGCATAGTGTGTATGGTTTACCTACTTTCAGGTATGCATTGGCCCATCACAAACCTGAATCCTTCACAGCATTTCCTCCTGAAAATAAAAAGAAGTAATCAAATGTTTGTATTTTTACCATCATTTTCACATCAGCAGGGCCAGCCCTTCAGCCTATCATTAATAAAGGAATAACAGACATTTTGGAAAATACACTTATATACACTTATCTTGCAAAGTTAAAAAGGTGGTTCGTTTAATCTTATAAAAACCAAAATAGCTTGAATAAACTATCACAGTGTATTGCTAAACATATGGGCAAAGCAAAAGTGCAGAAGTTGTTTGATGGACTGCCAAATAAAGACACCATCATATTAACAATTAAAGACTTTGTCCACAAGAACTGTTGAGAAGTGCGTCCAGCAAGCTGTTGCACTGACAGATGCGAATCACTGTGGCTGTGGATTAAAGTGTGGACATCAATGATCAAACGGACCCAGTTAACATTTTCCTACAATTAGTATTCAACGTCAACAACGTCAGACTTCTAATACTAGTGTAACTAACTATCAGTCCATATTCGTCTTTGTAAATCTGATGCTCATCGTAGAAACGGTTGGTAACCCTGCTATACACAGAATCTTGCACAACAGACGGAGTTCAATTAAATCATTGTTTTGTGGTGCTTATTTACTATTTCTCCATTGCAGCATTGCAGCCAGTTTATTCATTGTACAGTTACTGCAAACATGTATAAGCTTCTTGCAAACATTTCAGCAGATTGCCACTCCAGCTGTCAGAGGGCTTCTGGTCTTTTCTCCTGTTTTCACCCCACAGTCCACTGATACATCTGAATACACGTGGAAGAGTAGCTGCAGCTTATTTCTGGTTTTGTTCCGTGGCCAGGACTTGATCCCTGACCAACTTAAACCTATAACTTAAACTCAAGTTTTCAACTTCTTTACAGTCTCTGCTTTTTTGATGTAAGCTTGTCACAGTGTGGTGGATGCAGCATTCTTGATCTACAGCATTGTGCAATCAATATTGGGCAACTACTTCTCCCAAAATTGATTTACGGTGTTTGGCAATGACGCTCGTCGAAGCCGAACCACAACAATCCACCACATGTTACAGACATTACAGTTGGAAAAACAGAGAGGAAATGGCTCAGAAACTGAAGCAGCACAGACACGCAACAAATATCATACACACACACACACACACACACACACGTTTGAAGAAAAAGGGGGAAAATGCACGACTCTTGTCTTAAAAGCTGCATGCTGTTACCGGAGGGGATTTAGCATGCTGCCTCATTCACGTCCACCAAGACAACAACTTGCTTTTATTCTCCTCCAGCCTCCATGCAGTGTAACCCTAAATCACTCCAAGACCCCCACCCCCCCCCTTCTCCTGAATGAAAAATAACCTATAAAACGGCGAGGCTAGCCTGAACTGATGAAATCCAGATGAGAGCAGCTTTAATCTGCCGCCTGTAGCTGGGAGTGTTGAGAGGGATGGATAAGGCTGCGCATGGAGCTGAGGTAGAGAAAGTGAGTTGAGCACTGTGATGAACATTGTCACTCAGTCAGTCAGTCAGTGATCTAAGTTAATACGTTGCAGATGCAAGTCTGTCCTGGGGAGGAACTCCAGAAGTTTATTCCTTTGCATAAAAGCCACTAAAAGCTTTATTTGAGCCACTCTGATATGAGAGTCATAGCCTCTGTTCTATAAGCTGACAACAGGCAGGAAACCAGGGATGACATACCAGATCAGAATCGGTACAGACACTGACCTTTTCGGAATCAGCCATGAAGTGTTTTTCATTTCGTTTAGTGCCACAGCAATCTCTGGCTGGCTTCATGTTACTTCCCATAAAAGCAACAGAAATGCATATCATGGCAGAGGCAAATGAATGCATTGTAGATGGGTATTTGTTGAATAACTGAAAAAAGTTGTGAAATATTAAGACCATAAAATAAACTATGTTCTCTCAGTTTAGGATTACAGATTAATGTCAGAATCAGTGAATACAGAATGTCTGTGTTTGACTCTGAGGACACGCTTCAACTGCACAGTCAATGTTTTTGGTGATTAAACCGACATTTCCTTATTTTATCAGGTAGAAGAGAAAACACTGCACTCAACCAGCGTGTCAGTATTGTTAGTCCAACAACTATACTACTTTTTTCACTCGATGACTTTTTTTCATCCCATTTGGCGCCAAATGGGATGTTGAGGGATCACTAAAGTTACTAGAATTCATTCTGAGGGAGGAATTTCGTCTGTACCAAATTTTGCGGCAATCCATCAGATAGTTTGTCTAAACAACAAATGTCAACCTGCAAGTGGTGTTATAGAAACAAAGTCAGGGGATCACCCGACCCAGCAGGATTCATCATCTGGGAACCATGAATGTGATTCCAAAATGTCATGGAAATCATTCAGTAAAACGTGACTGAAAAACATTTCAATCCCTTGATCTGCTAGCGTGGCTGAAAACACTCACGCCAGTCCGACTTAGAGCGTCTAAATACCGGCAGCTGCTCTCCCCTGGGTGTTTGTGACGGACAGGACGGGGAGGCCGAGGCGTATGGACAAGCAGATGTGGGTGGAGGGAGAGGTGACCCGTGTGTTTTTGTTTTTGGAATGTGAAAGTATGTTGGTCAGACAGGCAACAGGCCCGGTCAACATGACACGGCATCTGAAACACAGGCCGTTACACTCGCTGGAATCTGACTTATGTGTACGTGTGTGTAGAAGTTTGTCTGGCGGGAATACAAGTGCGTTTCTTTTATCAGCATGCATAATAAAAGTTGTAGTAGTATTATTTTGGCATGGACAAAAATTGAATATGAGCACAAAATAATGGCCGTCAGCAGCCTTGATTCAATAATCTCAGCGACCTACCGTCCAAAAGCGCAGAACAATCAAACTGTGTGTGTGTTCATGTCTGTGTGAGGGCTGGGAGACCGTCCGGTAATTGGGTACAGCCTTTTAATGTCAGTCAAGGTTTATTAGTGAGAGCGACCCGTGACGCTAGCAAGCTCCCTTTCCTCCTTTCTGTTTTTTCATGTCCTCTCTGTGCACTTTACATCACTTGCCCTACATCCAGTCTGTGATTTGAAACATGTCGATTCGTATTCAAGCCAATCTACCGGCCTCTTGTGTCACAGTGCACTCCATTGACTCCATTCACTCGCTGTTGACACAATCTCCGTCTCTCTCGCTCTCTCTCCTCTTCAGACCGACATGTTGTTGGCCTCATGTTGTCCTTCTCTGTCCATGAAACCTGATGAGGTGTCTGCCTTTTCCATCTTTATTTCATTCAGAATGAATACCTTTCTGTCATCTCGCGACTTGCTGAGGCCAGTTGGATTGCTCAAAGCCTCCTTTTACAATGACTTACAGACATTTCTCTCTATTAAGGTCTCCTTTTCAAAACTCCTCGTGCAGTTCCCTTTACCAGCACACAGCTCAGCAAAACAGTTCATGCTCAGGGTTGATCTCAAGATCGACTCCTTTCAGGCAGCGAGCGGCTGCAGAAACCACTGCGAGGGAAACAATACACCAGCTGGTTTTACTAGCTTTAGTTCCCTGGATCCTCCACCTCTTCACCAGCAGAGAACAGACAGACCGGGGAAAAGAAGTGTTTTCTATTGTAGTAATATTATTTACGAGAGAGTTGAGTTGAGGGTTGTCAAACTGTATCCCACTTTGTACATATTTACTGCATTTAGATTTATAGCTGAGTGAATATTTAAAAATACAGCCATTTGAGAGGTGTACCTAAGATTGAACAATAATCTTTTTTTTTCCATCTCTGGAAGCCTTAGACATTTACCTCATTATTAGATCATCCTGTGCACATTTAGAGATTTGTGCACACGCCCAGATTAAGATGTAGTTTCACTTTCCACTCATGTTTGCAAATAATATTGCTAGAATATTGGCCCTATACTGATGCAATTTAAGTCTTTCTCAATAGCATATTGTTGAATAAAACAAATTGCCAGACATGGTGACATAAACAAGAAATCAACTAAACTAAACAACCACGACGCTGCAGTGTTCGAAGGATTTTGACCAAAATGAGTTGCGGAATGTTAAATTCTTCTAAATGATTGTAATGAATTGAAAGCCTTGTACTAAATAGTAGTGATGAAGCAGGATCTTGTTACTAAGGATGTGTTGTAGGCATTTTATCTGTTCTGAATTGTCCTTACAGTCACCCTGTAGCATGTAGCATCAGGCTGACCTGCCGAACTGACTCTTCTGGCTTTCTAAGCCTGCATTAAAATTCATATATGTTGCAATTAGTAGCAGTTTGCATATGTTTCGCAGTTGACTAGCTCAGCATAAAGAAAATCCATGGATGATAGAAAGGTTTGGAGAGGTTTTGGACAGCCTCTCTTGGCTTTTGTTGACACACTGTCAGCATGGATGTCATTAACTGTGACTGCTGGCTGCTGTTTTTGACAGCTTACTCAGAGCGCGATAAATTACAATAAACAAAGAACTGGGAATAGACTGGACATTACATAGTTCATACCAAGCTATTAAAACAATTGCCTTGATTGGCTCTGATACAGATCCTGCAGAGGGAAGGATTTTGTCACCCTTGCCCAGTAGCGTGCCTTGAGGACGGCTGATGGTGTCTACATGCAACATCCAGCATTTCATACCTACTCCATATTGATTCTCTTTGCCACACTGACCCTATCCCCTTCAAAGCATCCTACACTCCACACCCCTGTCCATCCTCCTCTCTGGCCTGTGGGTACCAACTTGCTCCCACCAGTCCCTTGTGTTGGGGGTGGCTGACCCAGCAACTACCTACCCAACCAGGGGTGCACGCAGGCCCACATATGACCCCAGTCTGCTGCGGCAGCGGCTGCCAAAATCAGCACGGGGGTACTGGAAGAAACGCTGAGACAGAATCCAGAGGCAGGCCTGGGCCTGGATCACTTTACACTGAAGATAATGTACTTTAGCAAGGCTTCTGCTTCCAGGGGGGTGGATGCTCACTGGTAATGGTTTCCCATCCAGCGTTACTGTGATTTATATGTGCATTCGCAGGCAGGAATGTGAATGTACAACGAGAGGATATTCATTATAGCACCCCAAGAAAACCCCAAGTCTACAGCACAGACAGGGCAGGGGTCCTGAGAGCAGGGCACAGTATATGGATGATGCTTTCCATAGACGAGGCTGTCACTATGCATTACGAGTCCCGAGTGTTGTTCTCCTATTTTGTAGGTAGAGTTTCTACACATGAGGGAGATTATAAGAGATTTCAGGATCCCTCTCTTTTGATGCCCTTTGAAATAAATCACATCTCCTGTGTATCGCCTCAGATTGCAAAGAAGTGGGATGATCTGAAGGGGATGTTAGGATGATCGGGGAGGAAGAGTTGAGAGAGGAGGACATTGGCAGGAGGAGGAGGAGGATGGTTAAAAGACAGGTATGAAGGTTGTTGTCAGTTTAGAGTTTTGGGACTCTGGTGGAAGGAACACAGGAAGTGGAGCTCAGTGGAGGTCAATGGCCTCTTGACACGCAAGGACAGGAGACCGGCCACGTGTGTGTGTGAGTGAGTATATATGCGTGTGTGTGTGTGTGTACGTCTTGTCACTTTGATCGATGCTCCCTACTGATGTGGCTTATACGTGTTACAATTACAGCATGTTGTATTCATCAACCATGCTGTAGTTGATTTATTTGCTCAGCATCCCTCACAGTCGCAAGCAGCTGTAAAACGTGGCTTTTCGTGTTGTGTGTGATGGTGTGATGATGGATCACGCTGAAACACATTAGCATGATGAGACCGACAATAACACACAGTTTTGGAGGGCTGCCATATCCATTTCTTACATATATTCTTTTGGAAGTAATTTATTTATTATAAGCACTTTTTGAAATCCCCAGTGAAAGCACATTCATGCTACTCTATAAGAAAGCTAAACTAATTGGAGCTTTTCCACCCATTTGTGTCACAATACAACCAAGAAAGGAAGGGAAGTGTCCTAAACTCCCCAAAATCTCTCATGATCTTGGAGGTTTTGTCTCCACAACTTAAACAAAACCAGTCAGCTTCCTCCTAAAGGTGTGAAGGTGTTGTGCACAGCCGCATGTACAGCTCTTTTAGTGCTAGTGTGTGAGTATACATATGTGAAGGTGTTAGCGTGGCGAGCGTGAGCACCTCCTCTCTGTTTATTTGCTTTGCCAGCCCACTTCCAGGGCCCAGGCCTCGGGGGAAACATCAGAGCTCTGGCCTAACAGAGAAAGCTTTGACTGGGAGCACAGGAGGTCTGAACCACTTCCACCACAATACAGGCTGACCTGCACTCCTCTTCCCTTCTGTTATGCCTCACCTCATCTTTCCATCATCTCTCCTGCCTTTCTCTCTTCCTGACCCCCTCTTTAAAAACCCACAAATCTTAATCTTTTGTCCCTTGCTCTAATTTCCCCGCTGTCATCTTTGCAGAATGTGTTGACACAACCATTGAACACCTGAACAGATACACTCAGCTTTTATCAGATCAACATTTTTTACGTGTTCATCTCTTGTTCTCACAGTGTCAATGAGTGCTGAGGTTTTAGTGTTTGTGATCATTTCTGGACATTCAACACAAGTTGAAGGGGTCGAGGCCTTCTTGACTAGTTTGGAAACTCGTGGACCTGCAGGTTTTTTGTAACGATCAGCATTGATTTTAGATGTCAGCTAAACATATTTCGTTCTGTCAAAAACTTTACAGATGGCATTTTAATGTCTGTAACAGCTGTCATGTTTTAGGCCAAAAAGACTTTGATTTACTCAGTGGCCCTCTGATACCAGATGTTAGTGCCTCCTGCCCGCATTGTGAAAGTATCTGGGAAGCCGCAAGATGTATTGCAATACCGCTATTTACCAGACCAATGTTTCCATTATTATTCATTGTATGATTTCTTGGCATAACATATTGGCATAAAATAAGTTGATGGAAACCCAGCCATGGACTGGTAGAAAGGATCACATCAGTATGTGTGTGACAAAGAGAAAGCTGTCAAAAGTAACACTTCTTTTTGGCTGGATGCTTGAATAATGATTTTATATATATAAATGCCAATAAAACTCACTTTACTTAACTGTGCAGGAAATACTGGCTGGTGTTCTGATACATAGATAAGTGAACAGAAAGGAGGCGAAACAGTGACCAAAGGGGGATGGGTACGCTCAAGATAAGGGTGAGTGAGAGCAGCTACATAGTGAGGTCATGCTAACGACAGATCCCTCATAATGATGTGTCTGGTTGAGTTTTTGTGCCAGACAGGAAAGCTGTTTTAACGGAGGACCTTCTACTACAAATCCCACTAGAGACGGTAACTGAGGCTCATAGTAATGGACTGATAAGACTGAGAAGGTCTTCCAAGTCTTCTAAATGGCCTTGATGTTGTTGTACTAAGAGATTTATAACCGTTTTCAGTTGTAAGTCCCCAGCTGTTACACTCCACACCTCCTCCGTTCTCCATTTTCAGTTTTGTTACATGGGACAAATGCTTCATGCGTACAGACCCAGGGCTTGTTGACTTCAAACAACACTGCAACAACAACACTGTTCCAATCTGTTATCAACTAGCTGGTGATTTGTTTTGTTGAGGTATTGACGGTGACAGCAAAGCCATAAAAGGGCTGAAAAGAGTTAATCTAGAGCAGATTGTACACAAAACTGAAGAAAAAAACTGCCATTGTGCTTGTCCAGAGGGCCGTTCAGGTGCACACTAATCAGAAAAAGATGGAAGATCGTGACTGGAGTTTTTTTTAGGAGGTCCGACTCTGGTCTACAGCTCTACGAAGACAATTATTCCTCCATTAAACACAGGAAGCGTAACTCGAAGGCCTCGTAAAAGTTTTCTCTGAGAAAATGAAGACAGAGGACAGCATTAAGGGTTTCTCAGTGTAATGAAACGGCAAAACTCACTGCACTGTGGCTTCGCTGAAAGAATCGTGTGTCAACAAAAGTGTGAGAAAAATGAACAGGTTACTGTTCCCACAGCCTGGGGTTTGCTGACCACCATCCAAAGTACACAGACAGCAAACGCCAAAGGGAGAAAAGAGAGTGATAGTTTGAATAGGATGCCCCTGTGGACCTGCGCGCAGTGCAAACAATCCATAAGCGGATCGTGTTCAGTCCGAATGTGTTGCCCTCGTGTGTGTGAGTCGAAAATTTGTTTCCACTTGGCGAGAGCAAAGATTTCACAAAGCGTTTTGAGCTCATGAGCTTAGGGCAAAAAAAAAAAAAAAAAAACTTTATCCACTGTGTTAATGATGAGGACTGAGCTGAAGACAGCGCTGTCAGCGCCTCACTAAAATCCTTTGTATGATAAATAGTAGACTGCTGGTAGAGGGGAATCACCAGAACTCACACACACACACACACACACACACACACACACAATATGTACATACCATATATGCACACACATATGTTTAAAGTTTATCCAGTGTTATCCCACTCAGTACCACCAGACATCTAGAAAGTAAGACTGTTGTGCACACAAGTTTACAAGCGTAATGGATGATCTCATTTATCTGCACCTGTGCACACACATGCAGACAGACACACACATAAAAGTATCAAATGTAGTAATATGCAGTCCAGACACACATGCACAAACATATCCCCATACTACTCACAAACATATGTCTGGACACACGACACACACACACTGATGCAGGCATCTGGTCCTTGTTACCTGTTTCAGACCAAAATCAAATCCCCTCCTTCCATTCTTGCTTTCCTGCTGTTTGACAGAACTGGCTTCAGCACCTAATTACACTGTTTATTGTTTGTCCATTTTTGTATTGATCCTATCACCGGAGGACAAGCCACTGGGCTGCTGGTGAAATGTGAAGTGTGTGAGTTATTTTATAATTATAGAGTGATGATAACATGCACACAAGAAGCACGTTTTTGTTGTGGTTGAAAATACAGATGCGAATATTCAATTCAAGTGAGGAAAACTAGGACATCACACAGAAGGATGTTTTTTCCAGCGACAGCAGCAACATAATGGCTTCTTTTATGACTTGTAAGAGGGGAACCTCTGACTTCAGATCCCAGCAGGCCCTAAACGTTTAGCCCTGCAGTGTATAGTAAGAACCACACACCAACATATAGCACAGAAGAGAGAGCATGTGGACTCACACACACACACACACACACACACACACACGTCTGCTTCTCATCACCTGCTATAGAAAGCATCTGTCTTTACAACTAGATACAGATGAATAGCATTTCAATGATGTGATACATTCTACCTGTTTCTGTCTCTGTATGTGTGTCTCAGACACAGCGAGAGAAAGAGACTGTGCCACATGACCGCGTCTTCTTTTTCCAACATATCTGCCAGCTTGTTTGCTCACAATTCAGTTAATCTTTAAAATGAATAAAACATTTTCGTGTTTATACTTTTAGCCGCAACAATCACAACCGCGGCTGACATTTTCATACAAGGACCCCGAACTAATCAGTGATAAACATGTCAGTCAGCCACTGTCGTTTTACATTACATTTTTACATTACATTTAGGCATTTAGCAGACGCTTTTATCCAAAGCGACTTCCAAAATAAGAGCTTTACATCAAGTGCATAGAACCATGATTGAAAACAACAATCACATTGAAACAATTTACATTGTTTTGTAAATGTTGCTTTACAACTGTTGTCGAATACACATTTTGCACATTTAGATGTGTCATAACAGGACAAAAAAAGGGTGTAAATAATAATGCAATTAATGAATGGCTCCACTGAAGAGTCCTAGTAATTGAACACTTGAATTGAATGCAGCCATCGTTAACGTTATTAGCAACACCTGTGCGTCTACGGCTATGACAAGTCAAAATGGCAAAAAGTGTGAAAAAATGTGAAAAAAGTTGTTGTCAAGTTGTCAAAAAGACTGAATCAGAACAACAATAATATAAACAGTCCTTTAGTCCTCTCTCTCTATTTATATCTCTTGCCTTTGCTCTCACTCCCGTCTGTCTGCCTTTTGCTCTGTGATCTCCCGTTATATACAGTTATATCAGACTATACACAAGGCGGCCTGCATTGCTACACACAAGGAAAGCAGGTGCTCTGTATGTGGGACCAGTTGACCAGGAAACATTGTACGTGCAAATACACTTCTGTATTTATATCAAATGACTGATGTTTCTGATCCAAAGAGGAAAAACAGAAAGGAGGGGGATGTGAGAGGAACACATACATGGAAGAGTGAAGGTGAGTCACAGAGAGGGAGAGAGAGAGAGAGAGAGAGAGAAAGCGAGTGAGAGAGACAGAAAGTACCCTCTGGACAGAGATGAATAAACTGACACAGCAGGTAGAAAGGGAGAAACAGAAACAGACAAAAAAAGGATGAAAGATAGGCAGGATGGATAGAGATGCATGAGGAGGAGAGAGAGATAAAACAGAAAAAGTGAGGCTGATGGATGCAGAAAGATAAGAATGGGAATGTAAGTTGATCGAGAGCGGAGCTGCTGTTCTGCTGAACGTCGGCGGAGCTTCAGTCAGTATCCCACCACATGTCCTCATCTAGGTGGGAAGCCAATTACAGGACAGAGAGAGAAAAACACAGCAGCTTCCCTCCCTGCTCTGATTTCCCCCTCTTGCTCTTTTTAAAGACCTTTACGTGGTTTTCCAGGCAAATCCCCCACTGAGGAGAGCGCTCTGCCTGCCAGGGTGCAGCTTTATTTCGTTTGGATCAAAAAAATACCTCTGCTTCCAAACACCCCCACACCCCCCCTTTACTATGCTTTCTTTCCTTTATAGTTGCCACCTTCTTGTAGCTTTCCAGGCTTTGCAAATATTTTTTATGATCTTTTTGTCTTATTATCCCCACTATGCTGTTTGTTAGTGGCCCAGCTACTATGTGTTTTATGGAAACAGCCTTTAAATGATTACATACATGCTCAATGATCCTTGTCTTCGGTCGTCTGTTAGCACTGATCAGTGCATCAGTTGGACTGATGTTAATTTCTCACTTAAAGAAACGCGTAACCCTGCTTTTTAGTTTTTTTAGTTTTTGTTTTGAGGAGATGCAATCTCAAAGAAGAGAGGGAAAGTTCAGAAATGAGCCTGCCGGAGGAATGTTTGTATAATACAGGCCCAAACTTCTCATGAACATTAAAGATAGTTCAAGTTGTCGCTTTTCTAAATAGTTACAAAGTGCTGAACAGTAGAACAAACACAGAAAACATGCTAAAATAATTAGATTACAATTTAATTTAAAAGAGAAAATGAAACATACTAAAACAGTAAAAAAAAAATGAGGAGCTTATAAAACTAAAATCAAAACAGGATAGAAACATTATTGTGATTTTAAAAAAGGCGTTGTGATAAAAGGGAGACTTTAGAGGTGGTTTAAAAGATTTTAGAGTTGGCCAGCCCAGGAGCCAGGGAGTTCCCAAGCCCAAATAAATATATATTATAAATGTATTTAATTCATATTTATACACATACCTTATATTTAGCAAGATGATTTAATTTTTTTGTCAAATCATCAAGACTGGAAAAACTGGACAGAGAAAACGGTTTTGGGGAACAGGACTGTCATCAATCTCTCCTTCCTGTTTCCTCCAGTTTCTGGAGTTTTCTGTGTTTTAAGTGTCAGATTACTATCAAAGAAAGATGCATCAGCTTTTCCAATTGTTAGCGACAGGCATTTTTAGTAGACTCATTTAGTAAACTGATGACTGCACGGAAGCTACTATGAGCCAAGAGCCCTCATAGAAGCACACTGCATTATGTTTATCCTCATTTACTGGGACGCTGTGTCTCTCATGTGGCCTCCGTGTCTTTATATGCCTTCTTTACTCTCTATGTGTCTTGTTAGTCTCAACGATTGTTGTGTCAGTGTTTGGTTAGCTGGAAAACTCATTACCTCAGTTTATTTTATATCTAATCTGCTGTGCTGTTGCTCTTTTCTGAACTCTTTTGTTTATATACTCTATTCTGACTGAGAGTCCTGCTCTCAGTTGGCCTGTTTTGGAAGGTTTATTTTTGTAACACTTTCTAACAAGTTTGCTACTAATTGATGCATCATTACTACCAACACGGATTTCACAAGGACGTGTGTGTGTGTGTGAGTATGTGTTTATGGGGGTGGGGTGCGGCAGTATGTTCAAACGACCATGTAGGGACCAGAGTTGAGGTGAGAGCCAAGTCTAATGGCGTAAATCTGGGAGGAAACAAAGGAGATGAGAGGGAGCTTAAGACTCTGAGATAAAGCCACTTTATCTTAAGTCCTGCATTGAAGGTGTCAAGGAGCAAAGTTCATCTAACACATGCGTCACACACAGAATACACCACACAAGCTTGGATCTCTTCAACCAGCTGTCAGTATGTTAATCAATCATCCCAGCAAGTCAATCAGTCAGTCAGCAAATTGGTCAGTCAGTTAGACGTTCAATCATCAGGATATCATTCGGCAGTGAGCAGACTCTGTGTCTCCCATCTCAGTGTTATTTCAGAGGTTTAACTGTTGAAACTTTACACATCCTCATCTCTCAGGGGGACTATGACCCCAGAGATCTTCCCCTGTGGCCTCATCCTACCCCCGTCTAAGGACACAACGGTCCAAAGAGGCGGAATTAAGAGGACACTCAGATTAAATAGCAAATCAAGACAAATCAAGCAAAGTGTTTCCCTTTAATGCTTATCAGCATATAAATATGTCTATAAATGATCAGACGTGATCATTTTTGACAAGGACAGGGTCAATTTCTCAACACTAACCTCGCTGAGTTTCTCTAACAACACTTAGCATGTACGAAACCTGTTGTTTATTTCAATTGACATGACCTCAACCCCAGCGTTAACACTCAGGCCACTAGACGGAGGCCTGGCTTCTGTCTCTCCAGAGCAAAAACAGAGAATCTGAGTCCAACAGGAACAAGAAAAGCTGTAGAGTGGAGCCATGAGTCGGGTTTCATCGATGGACACTTTAAATGTTTCTGGGTGACACACAGGGCAACTGTGGGTGGGGGGGCTTATACTTGGACTTGGTGCCTGGGAATCTATGCCTCTTATAGACTACTTTTAGAGTTCCCATATACATGTTAACAAGTTCTATAATGTTTGTCCTTTTTGACCAAAACACCAAGAAGACAAAAGAAAAATGCTGATCCTTTGTTTGGCAGGATGTTAAACTTATGCTATAAACATACACTGTGGCATGACCTTCAAAACCATTGGTATCCACTCTCAAGGCATTTCGTGACGGGATGTGATTACATGAGCTGGTGTGGCCTGTATACAGGGCAAAGACTTGCTCTCAAATGGAGAGAGGGATCAACTGATATGCAGAGATCAGCAAACAAATAACTAACCTTCAATAACCCCTTTAAGGCAGGTATACAGATTGCATAAAACACAAAGCAAAGTCTAAAGCTGTGGCCCACTAACTCAACCCAAACAAGAAAGACACTGTGGTTCACTTAGTGAAACAAGCAAATCCCAACGAAACCCTTGAACTCAATCAGTGAAGCCAACAACAATGTTCACCAACTAAAAGCAACCACGTACAAATTTGAAGCTCATGTGGTCATGGCTTCATATATCTGGGTATGTCACACGCAAAACAAGTTTGCATTGGTAAGACTGTACAAGCTTGATATGCCGATATTGTATCCTATGTAAATGAAACACATAATTGATATATACCTATACATTACAGGTGTCAGTGAAACACAATACTGAGGACACTGCAATCCACATCATCAGAACAGGTGCTCAGAGGCACACCTGGCCCATACTGACAGCAAAATGTTAATGTTCTGAGTCAGTCCCTCTTTGGTTATAGAACTATAAATGCCATGCTAGCAGCTCTGTGAGGCGAGGCTGTGCTTAGACACACCTTTGAGCTAAATGCTAATGGAGGCCTGCTAACAACGACATTGCTACCATACTGTACCACGTGGCATGTTCACTCTCTTAGTTTAGCACATTAGCATGCTAACATTCCCTTATTGACCCTAAACACCAAGTACAGCTGAGGCCGATGGGGATGTCACTAGTTGTCCAGTAGTTGTGAAGGCGTTTCACTCAAAACCACATATTTCAACCTAATGGTGGCGCAAAAGAAAAAGTCAGGGGATCACCAAAGCCAGTAGGTCATGGCAATCCAAACAATATGTGTTGGACCAACTGATGAACCAACCGACAGACACAAATTGCTATCCCAATACATGCCACTTTCTTTTTTCTGCTATTTTTTTGCAATACAATTTGGTAAATTTAAAAAATGTGCAAGGCTGACACCAAATAACATTTTAGCTTGTTAGGAGTGATACACAGTCTGGGAGTGAAGGTTTGCCTGAGAAGACCACTGTCGTGGTTTTGCAGAGAAAGTCGGATTATTCTGGTTGATTTGGGGTTTGCTCTGCCTTGGCTTCTAACAGTGGTTCTGAACTGGATTGTTTCGTGTGGAAAGAATTACAAACATTCTTCCAATTTGATGCAAAAGTACTAAAGGGATTGGGTAAAATTTGTAAATTGTGCTTTAATTCCTAGAGAGATTGATAGGGTTTTTAAACCACACCGCTACATAGACGGAAACAAACTTTCATACACATTCGACCAGGAAACACAGGGAAAAACAAACTTGGATAGAGCAATACTTAACAATACTTCTCATTATTAAAGCTTGCATTATGTCTTGGACCAGTGGAGCCCCTTTGTACAGTAGGCATGCATCAAGAGATCAGAAACAGGTACAATCATGTCAACAACGAAGAGCCCTAATGTCTCGTCATGCTGGTAAAGATGTAGTCAGGTCAAGCACAGTTGCATTTGTGTACTGCATGTGTGGAAAGTCAGTGAGTGAGTGAGTACCTCATCTAAAACAGATGAATAGTGAATTTGAAAGCAGAAATGTGTGGAATGGGCCAACGATGTAATGGTATCAGAGACCCCCGCAAAGAAGCTTCAGAGGTGAACATTTGCTAAAATGACCAAATCCCGTGTGACTGGAGGCGAAGTAAAGAAACACTTCATCTTACTGCAGGTTATGTGCTTGTGGGGGAAAGGGGGAAGGAGGAAGAATATGGATTCAGTTACTGTCTTCACTTGGTTAGATCATCTCACTTAGTGTAAGAGATGTACAGAGAGGAGTTGATTGTTGTCTTGCTTAATGGATTAATCTTTGCTCTACAAAATGCCCATCCAGCCATCCATTATCCATCCACCGCTTCTTACTATACTGGACAAAAATCAATGGTGATGTGTAGTTGTTATTTGATGTTTTCTGAAATGCTTTACACAGTACATCACATGTATTCTTACACATATGGAAGAAGCACTTTCTAAATTCTAAAACAAGTTTCCTTCAACTTTTAGTCTGCTAGCATTAGCGTACATTTGCCATCATTAGCTACTGGTCATACTAGACCAAGAAAGGCTATATCAGCAAAATCCTCTGAGTGTATTGCAATGAGTAAATGTGCATTTTAATGCTCATGAAGTCAACTTTGTATTTGTAAGAGACTGGGCGTGCTAAGTCTTCCCTACTTTTTAACTAATTATCAAAATTCTGTAATTTTTCTGTCAATCAACAAATGAATCAAATATTCATTACCCTCTAAATCACTTACTACTTTACATCTTAGTGATTTTTTTCTGTTTTTTCTGTTAACTGAAATCAAGAACATGCCAGCTTGCTTTCCAATCAAGGCTCAACGTTCAGGCCTCACTATGTTCTCTTCGTTAAGGTGGATTCCAGTGCTAACGTCTGATTGAACATTGAAGTCCTTCACATGACGTCCCACACATTACTTTCATTAAACAGAAAGTTTAAACTTGACTGTTTGGTGACTCCTTCAGATGGTGAATGTTTGTATTCTGTCTTTTTCTCGTTTCTGTTTCTCCAAGAATATAAAATACACACAAGTGTGTTCTGTGGAAATGGAATCAGTAAAAGGTTGACTTCCTCTAAACACTAGCAGAAATGATCAAGACACACTGGCCTCTGTGAGATGAGACTATAAGACAAGACGATCACTCCTTATGAACTATGGAATACAAAACTATAATGATCCCACTTGGAGAGATGGATCGTTGTACCAGTAAAAGTGCATAAAGTATAAACAATTAAAATGAATCACGTCTCCATGACTTCTATCATCATCCTTTACTTAATCTAAGAGCCTCACATACTGTAGCATGATTTCATGGGTGTTATCTACTGCAGTAATGAGCACTGCTGGTTATTTAAACCATAACAGCATGCCAATCAAGTGAAAGCATGGTTTATAGTTTAGTGGAGCCCATCAGTCCTGTCAGAGACTCCACAGCTGAGAGTGCTTAAAGAGAGGGTTCAGAAAGCAGCAGAAAATTAACTCTCATCATCATCAACCTGCTGCAACAGCCAGCGCAGACAATACAGAGACAATTCATACAGACTCATACATAAACATTAAAGCTCACACAAACTCACATCGCGCAGAATCTGGGCACGAAGCATGTATATTTGACTTGGCACGGCTGAAATCTGACCTCCAGCGAAGACAGAATAAGAACACAAAATGGCCAGAACAATAGAAATGTAGAAATCCATCTGATTCACCCTTCATCGCTGTGAAAACCGCAGTGGAGGAGGAGGAGACCTGCGGCCCCGCGAGGTCTTTGTTTAGACCGTGAAAGCAGTGAGGGTTTACTTCTGCGCTACACCACAAAACCCTCAGAGACATTACATTTACATTTTTGGCATTTAGCAAACAGTTCCCAACACAGATGACGGCGAGACCGACAAGATCAGCTAAATTAAAAGCAACCAAATGCAAAAAGTGGAAAGATTTAGAGTTGTAGTTCGCCAAAAACAGTTTGGACAAATTTAATAAAGGCAAAATTAAGAAATTGTTCAATATTTCTTAAATGCCACTGTCTACTTTTCTTAAAAATCAAAGCATCCTTTTCATAAAATCTCACGTCTCGTGTTGAGTGCTGCCATAATTTAAGTTCCATAAGTTCCATAATATGCTTCACTGTTTTGATAGCAAATAGTCTACTTTCTTTGAGAAGGTGTGAATTTTCAAAATACTTAACATGTCATCTTCAATAAAAACTCCAGAAATATTACTTTTTCCCCAGAATATTTTAATATGAGAGAGCAGTGCCAGGTGAAGAAATAAGAGAAGAAAACCAGAAAATACTGTAAAATGTCCAGCCTGTCTGAACACAACAGAGCCGTTGGTAGAGATTAGACTGTTAGACTGACCAGGTCTGGGTCAGATACAGTTTAAAAACTTCAATCATCCAATTATAGCCTGGCAACTGCACCTGGGCACAGTAGCCCTGTCGAGTTTGAGACTTCTCTACATGCTTTGCAGTCATCAATGTAGTAATTTTAATACTCTGGATCTAAGGAAGGTAGTACCTTTTCCAAATCACCTCTTCAAAACCAAAAGGAGCAAAAGTGTGAGAAAGTGATTAAAGAGTGTGTTTATCTGCTCTAAAATAAGATGTTCAGCTACCTACAATTGTCCTTATCTTGTTTATAATAGCAAAACACAGAACAATGCTGTTTCTTTAGGTGTTTGTCTTCTACGTGGATCAACAACGGGACGTTTTGCATCTTTAGCCAAACCTTTTTTTGCACAACATCAAGTGCATACAAGACCTCATTCACAAGATTCTTGTTTCAAAAGAAGATTGCTGATTGACATTTTAAAAAGTGTCTGGAAACAGTGTTTTTAACTGACTAATGAAGCTAATATTAGCTTTATTAGCTAGCTGCCATCAACGTGGTTGTCGTTTTTTGATGGTCATCGACTAGAAATGGGAAGGCCATAATCAAGGAAGCATAATTTACCCTAAAAGTACTACAAATGTTGCTTATATGCCATGCAATGGAAAGCTTGACAGGAATAGGAACAATAACTGGGGGAGTGGGGCCTATATATGGTCAATTGTTTGCTGAGCTATCTGGAGAACTTTGTTTAGTAAAACCCAGAACTTCCTCAAATCTCGGACATGGAGGGTAAACAAAAGTAAACCTCCTTTGTGAATCTGGCCTCAGACCTACAGTAAGAATTAAACATCCATCCGGACAATCTTAAACTTTCGGTCTGTCTACAGAGATGGAAATATGTCTTCTATATGCCACTTCATCAGCCCTGTCTGGACAACATACTCGTTTCACTTTGATCCAGGTTTGTGCTGTACCGCTTTGAGAAACACGGCAAGGAAAATGCAACCTCAACTAATCCACCTCCTTCAGCACCACACATCTCTTGTAGAGACAGAAATTATACACGACACAGAGCCTGTTACAGTCTAACCTTGACAGTAAACAGATCAGATGCTCTGGCCTCACACCAGACCTGGTGCCTCATTTATTAAAGGATCTTCTTACGGCAACAACCAAATCCAAGCCAAAGGTTGGCTCCACGAGAAGGTTATCAAAACGTCAAGATGAGAGATTTACATTGATTTTCTCCTGTTGTGTATGATGTATCGTGAGCTAGAAGTCCCATAAAGTCTCTATTAAATTCATTAATTTCCTTCAAGATGCTTATATGATATGATATCAAAGGATATTTTCATAAATTGGACCCCGGGAGACTGTATGTAATAGAGAGAGAAGAGCAAGAAAGGAACCAATTTCGTCAAGAAATATTTTATACCTTTTAAAAACTGTTCAGTATTCCCCTTTTATATCGTCTTTGTTGTATTTTCCCTTGTTTAAATTACAAAAAAAACACTTTTCTATTCACTGATGATTCAATAGTTCATCCAAACTTGGTCTTGGTATTCATTATAAGTGGTCCGCAACCCCTGGCAGCCTCTGAATGGACACAGTGCAATAAAAATAACCCTGTCAGACTTCTTCTACATTTTAGGTTATGATGCAGGCCTATCTCCCTGAGGGGGATGCCTTCCCTAAATGTTTTAGCTCTGGACTCAAGATGAGAGAGAGAAAGTTCAAGTTCAAATTCTGTTTTACTGTCACAGAGCCAGGCTGGTGGAATTCAGGTCAGTGCAAGTGAAAATTGCAGGACAGGGTAAGTGACAATTTCTCATCGTGACTTCTTAAAGGGTTGCTGCTGTTGGTTGACAAATTGCTACACTTTTACAAACTGCATCTTCAGGAAATTATGTTTCTCTCCCAAGTGGATATACAGTTTCCAAAAAGGGGGATATACTGTGTGGAGTTCTGGAAATGACACGGCATGGTGGTTTAGCGGTTACAGAAACTGTTCCATAACCCCAGAAAGTTTCAGGTTCAGTCCTCGTTACTGGCATCAGCAGCCACTTGTCCCGTCAGTGTCCTTGAGCAAATCGCTGTTCTGGGAAAGACAGTCAGCTGAATATCAAAATATAAATGTATAATGTACAGTAACTCCATGTTGTTTTGCTCAGTGGCTCCGGCTTATTTGACCAAGTGGAAACCTCAGCTGTGAACCAAAGGAGAGTCGGGAGTCTGACCTGAAACAAGTGCTGTTCTTCCCCCCAGCTCTGACACAGGGATACTCCACGGTCAAGATCTTATTATCTGGACACTCCGTTCTGAGAAAAGAAAGTCACATGGAGACAAATGTGAATGCACTTTTTACACAGGTTTCCGGCAGTTCTGTACAAACTCGTGAAACAGGAGGAGAGAGAGAGATGGGGAATGACATGCAACAAGGTCCAGGACTGGACGTGAACGGGGGACGTAGCACCAGGGCTCCCCCATGTTCAGAGTCTTAAACACTTACACCTGGCAGCTGTCCAGCACATCACAGGGTTAAACCTCAGCAGTACTGTGAATATCTAAAAGTTCCATATTGTCTCTGTACATCCCACAGCAATATACATATCAGATCAGGTCAAATCAGATAACAATATATTGTCCGATATATATAGTCTTTTTTTTCAAATTTAGTCAGTTGACAGCAGAAATTATCCTCAAGTATTCTTGTAATTGATTAATTGTTCAAGCAGTGGTTAGGGGAGAAGAGATACCAAACATCTATTGTTCCAGCTTCTCCAATGCTGATGATTTGCGGCTTTTCTCTCTTTTATAATTTTGTATAAAGAAGAAGTTACAGGCATTTTCCCTTATTTTCTGCGTTTTATTACGCAATGAATTGAGAAAATAATTGGCAGAGGAGTCGATAATGAAAAAAAAAAATTAGTTGCAGCCCTAAAACACATAAATAATTGCTTACATTTAGCTATTAAAGAATTGTGACCAAGATATACAGAGTGGAACTTTTTACAGGACAATATATCTTCAATTGAACTGAAATCTTTCTGATAAGAGATTCCACCTTAACTGTTTACATGGACATTAAATAAAGCGATCCGATAAGATGTGCATTTACCCGAAGCGTTTAATAAGAATATAACTATTGAACGCGGTTTCACCCACTGTGAAGCATCTTATCTGCCGGAAATATGACAGACGAAGAAGTTCTGGGATGTTTTTTCTGATTGGATATTATTCTGATCATTAGTGGAATATTAGGGTCCATGTAAATGCAGCCACTGTTACTAAATGACCTCAAACATATCTTTGGCATTACTGTACTGTGTTACATATCGGCTGATATACATACCTATACCGATATGCCTCTGCCATAAGCTAAAGCTGACCGATATATGGGCCTGGCTGATTTATTGGTTTACCACTCAGCTCTGCTGTAGTTCTACAGCAAGAAATGCCATGAAAATTGATGTAGGCTAAACCATAATACCAATATATATAAACGCTACTAGTCTGATTATATTAATGTAAATGTTACAGCCAAGGGCAATGTCAATATTATAATACAGTGTAGTTTGTTGGTTTCCACTAAACTTAATGTAGACTCTACTTGGTGAAGTTTACACTGAAGGTGTAAAACATGAATCTGAGTGTATGTGAGGCTTGTAATTCTGGACACGGTGGAGAGAAGATCACAACAACACTGGTGGCTCATTATCTAGGGTTTAACCACTCCCCATCCTCTCCTCACCTCCTGACCTGCTGTCTCCGGGCACCTTCATAGCATCTGTCATGTTATGTCTGAGCACAAGTAACATTTGGCTCTCCGCACCGCGACCGATCCACACCATTTGGAGTTTCCCTTTTAACTTTTGCATTTCCTTGAATCTCGCATTCGATTAGAGGCGCAGCGGCGGTTCATCCAGGGGTCTCCTCTTTGACAGCCTGCTCTCACATGTATGTCGTAAAGAGCACAACCCAATAAAACACAGACTAAACTCTATTATGGCTTTTGGCACTGCGTGCTTCTCGGACAGTGAAACACTTGTCTTGAGTTTAAGTTAAATGCCGAAACAAACTAGCAATGTGAAAGTTGCCAAGACATGTACAGAGCTTTAGTCTTGCATGGATCTTTAAAAGCACCGTAGATCATCAGCAAACTGTTAGGGAAGTTGAAAAACCTACAAATTAATGAAAGTTGGACTTGGAGTTTCGCATCATGATGAAAACCCGACATTTGTAAACCACCACATCCCTGATTAAACTCATTATGGATGAGCAGCATACTGCCGTTCATTCACAAAAGATCAATATCTTTGTAGGATCCTTTAATCGAGACTTACTTTGAGGTGTCCACTGCGAGCGTCGTCCTGATAGAGCTGGCACCAGATTCCCACAGGAAAACAACACAGATAGCGCCAAATGGTAAAAGAGTCGCACCATAAAGTTGACCCATGTCCCCACTGCGCTCCGGGACAGATGATCTGTTCGAGGGGTATAACGCCTTCACGTCAGCAAGATGCTAACGTTTTCATCTGTCGGTCACCCACCCGCGTGGGTAGTAGTATCAAAATATCAGGAATACCTTGTTCAAGTATCCCGCAGAAGTGACGCTCATGGAGCCTGTGGGATAATAAGTGCTGCGCTGTGCGTCCCCGTCCCAACTTTACGCACTGAGGCAGAGACCCCTTGGAGAGCTTCTGAGTTTACAGCCCATTCTGTTGTCACTAATCCCTCTGGATTTACATTCCTGCCTTTAAAGAAGAGATTTAAAGTAACGGAGTAGGCTATACAGCCTCACTGCGCATTGGAGGGGGGGGGTATAGCACAATAATGATTTATTAAAAATAATAATGTTTATAATAATAATAATAATAATAAATACTAGTAGTAGTAGTAGTAGTAGTAGTAGTAGTAGCACCCTTAATCCCCAAATTACCTCCAAGTTTAATACTGCTGTTTTGAATGTCAACACATTTCATAACTGAGTTTCATAACATCAACATCACAGTGGGCTGAGAGGAAGTTCAGGCAGTGGGGGCGCTATCGGTCCCCGTGACGTGTAACAAAGTCAGGTTAATGAGATTAAAATGTGGAATAAAAATAGTAATAAAAAACCTTGGCTGACTAATGAGAAATGTCATATCCAATACACAGTGCTTTACAGAGTACACTCTAAAGCAACAGACCAAATGACAAAAGAGGATCGAATTGCAAACAAAATGAAAAACAAAGCAAATGTCAAGAAAATACAAAAATAATGAAATAGGAGCATATCTTACTAACTGGCCCAGAATTCAATAAAAAAAAACACTGCCAAACAGATTTGATCAAAAAATGATAAATGTTGAGGCGAGTCCAAGATCTTCTAGATGTTCCAAATATGTGCAGCACAGCAGCTAAAAGCAGTTTCACCGTGCCTGGGTTTCATTTTGGGAACAACCAGTCATGCAGAGGTTTACTGGGTCGATCCAAGATGTATTTTGGTCCCAAACCCCCTTAGTGATTCATAAAGGATCAATAATTTGACATCAGTTCTTTAAAAGACAGAAATCCAGTGCAGAGATGTCACAAATGGTCTTTGTTGTGACTCGAGCAGAATGAGCTCATTACAAGTATTCTACATTACAGGCGTGGATCAACTTTTCTTACTCTTCTTTAAACATGAATTTTGACAGCAGTTTAAATTTAGATCTCAAACCATCATGATTCAATGACAGCGTCATGTTATAGCGTATAAATAGCACACCACTTTTAAGGACATATTGCCGGACATGTCTTCACGTTTTGAGCTTTTTGCGTGCTGAGATGCTGCATTTGATTGTGTTTTGGACGTGCAGGACTGTCACTCTTTACACTACGTCACTTGGCATTTCTTTTTCTATGACATTCGCACAGAAAATCCCTGCGCACTATCAGCCATTAGGCTACGCACCAAATGGCATCAGGTAACACGCGTAAAGCAAAAAATGGATTGTGATACCACATGAAATGACTTAACCCTTGTGCTACACTCTGGAGGAGACACTGGGTCAAGACAATGGGCCACCGGGTCAATATGACCCGCAACGTAGCACCATGGTTAAGACATTGGTGTGTTGTGTTGTGACCAGACTGGCTGAGATCACCAGAATGTATTACTTTTATATTTAAAATTTTATAGGAAAAGAAGTTTCCTGATCATCCTGTTGGGCTGTGTTGGAGGGACGTGCTGACGTGCTGAGGTGAACGTATTGTGTCATTTCCGGTTATTGGCGTTTCTGTGTTACTGGTAGCAAACTTCGCTGCTCTAGCTAAATACAGTCTATTCTGATATT
>JAVQJD010052902.1:0-34712 GCA_036023655.1 Nannoperca australis | reverse complement strand
GCAGTGGTCAGCCATTCATGCGGCGACCGGGGACCAAGTTCAAGTGTACTTGCTCTGTCTTGGTCAGGGACAGGGCAGCAGTCCGTTCTTCTTGCATGTTTTTCCATGGGGTTTTTTTTATGATTTTTAAGGAGGAAACCCCTAGTCTTTTGGCCTTCACACAGACCTACTGTGCTATAACTGCAGAGCATGAAAACAGCATCATTTAGGAAAATGAGAGGCGAGTGAACGTGTTTTTCTCAGGAGTTGGTGGACCAAACTAGAGGTGAAAGTATTGGACTTAATATTTATTTGGTGGCCATAAACATGACTCCAGTGGGATGCCCCTGTTGCTCTGTGTCAGCAGGCAGCAGTTCACTGACCGGTTGGTCGTAACAATTTGAGAAGTAGGTGGTATATACGTGAAGGCTGTCTTTCTGGTACCAAATGGTCAAAAGAAATCTGTTTACACAACTTAAGGTTAATAAGCAAATTAAGCCCTTTTTAAATTTGCTTGGGTCAACAGTCTGTCACTTGTGGAGGAAAGAAATCAGATGTATGATCCTAAACTGCCCTTTCTGATGGTGACCAGATCTAAAGATAATTCCTTTGATTAGGTCTGTGTTTTTCTGTGAACATCGTAAACCTTGTTTAAGTTAAGTGGTATTACGTCATGTGGGGTCATGTATTTGTTGGCTTATCAGGATGTGCCTGCTTCAAACTAAACCACATGGGGGGGGGGGGGAGGGGGAATGTCTTTGCTTTCCATGCTTAAATGCAGGACGGGCAAAGCCCTCTGGATCCCACTCTGTTGTGAGACACCCTTTGCGTGTACAACGTTGGGCCTTTCTGCAGAAAGCTTAATAAATACTCAAAATACTTTGTTGTTTCAGATTTCATTTTCCAGATTTCCACCACACACTAACCTGGAAGTGTTAAGACACTTCATCTGAGCTGCACTTCTGCCAGCTTCAACCTCCTGTCACATGACGTCCCAGCGAGAGAACCACGGAGCCAGCAGACGTAACCAGTCTTAACCTTCTAAGAGCTGCATCTTAAGTTTGATCAAGTGATTCGATGTCAATAACTGGAGGTGGCATGTAAGAGAGAAAACATATGATACGATTGGGCAGGTCCAGCTTGGACACGACTTCACGTGCTCTTGTGCCAAGAGCCCCTCTCACAGCCACTCTGCTGATCTGCTGTAGACTGAGGGGAGTGTCTAAGGAAGCGGAAACAACAACGGACATTTTATCTCTTCACATCTGTGCTCTTAGATTATCTATACACTGAAAGTGACAGGAGGCATGCTTAAAATAAACTTACTCTCATAGAATTCCAGGCAGAGATAAGAGGAAGATGCCACACTGGTGTAGTGGATGGGTTTTTTGTTCAGGTTGTCCCTGGCGTACACGTTCCCCCCAAACTCCACAAGTAGGTCAATCAAGTTAGCATTCTTTGTTTTGGCTGCATGATGAAGGGCTGTCTCATGTAGCTTGGCAGCATTCACATTTGCCCCTTTGGAAAACAAAGACAAAACCGTATGAGAGAGAAAATCACTTCTCTTGTCTGTAGCATTTGTGTTTAAACACTAATTTTAAATGCCACAATTATCCCTTCATGGATGCATATCATAAGCTGTAAAACAGCATCAAATCAAAATAGCTGGCTCTAAATAAACTGATTCTTCTTCATGAGTGATGAGTGGATTACTCATTGCTTAACCCTTCAAACTAAACTCTCAAAAGTGTGACATATGTTTTGCTGCTTTTCAGATTAACTGACAAATACAGTAGCAATAGGAGTATCACTCCGTTATTCCTACTATACACATACAAGGTTATTTATATGTATGATAAAATAGAAATGGTTACTATTCTATAAGTTGTGTAAATCTCAACAGAAGTTTTAAATGTGCTTTCTACAATTTATTTTATTTACTAATATCTCATTTACAAAATAAACCTCATCTTACAGTTTTATCAATACAAACAAAAATGAATAATGAAAAATCTTCACAACGTTTTATGACTTATGAAAAACGTTGCTGCTGTTTTGAAATAAGTACATTAAAACATTAAACACATTAAAATGGCAAATTATCCGTATGCAGGTTTTGACCCAAAGATATTGTTACATTTAATTTAACCCAGCTCTGGTGTGCAGAAGGCAAACATGAACTCACCGGCATTGAGGAGAACTTTGGCGCAGTCATAATGTTGCCTCGCGCAGGCGACATGAAGCGGCGTCCCATAGTGGCAGTCATGGGCCTCCATGAAAGCTCCTCGATCAATCATGAGCTGAACACAGTCAGAATTACCTATTGTGAGAGACAGGCAAAGTTACCGTAATGTCTATTTAGAACAAAATGAAGTGCTCTGAAGCCGAGAGACTTTCCAAGCACAGCTGCGGGGGGGGGGGAATCCCAGAAGACAGCTATAAAATGTAGTTTCATCCTTCACAGAGTACAGAATAAAACAGTACAGTACAGAATAGATTTTGGCTGGAGTTTTACTTTAAGGTGTTCTCATTACTCATCATTTCTGTTTTCACATCAATACTGCATTCACCCGTGTGCGCTCCAGTGCCTTAGCAAGCATAGCCAGTACACATTTCACGGGCAATTGTGTAGCTGGATTTTTGTTTTATTACTACATCCCAAAAGGCCTTTAAGTAATAATTAAGAGCTCAACAGCCATGCACTCTGATGTTGCATTCTGCTTCTCCTGTTCACCTGTTCTGCTCTTCTTTCCTTTTTTTGTCTTCCCAGTCCTTGTGCCCAGGAGAAAATTTGAACATTTACAATTACAGGAGACTTTCAAATGTTTCATTTTAAATGTTTTCCAACATTTAATAGTCATATCAGCTATATGCACAGCACTTTTTAGGAAGAACAATGAGGAACTTAGTGTACTTAAGGTCCGCCTTGGTGAATCAGGTCTGGCAATGCAAGACTGATGAAGCAAAGGCATCTTGATGGACAGACACATGGCTCAAAATACATTCCTGTGCAATGTTGTATATAACAAGACGAACCTCCCATGCAAGCCTCATGAAGAGGTGAGAAGGTAAACAGTGGAGGATTAACTGTTGCTCCATACTCCAGCAGCAGCTTCACACATTCCAGGCTACCGGCTGCACAGGCATCACACAGCGGAGTGCTACCATCGATGTTACGAGCATCCACCTGGAGGGCACAGAGCCATCATAAAAACACCAATCGGTCAATAACACACTGATGAGGAAAGCCATCCACTTTGCCATAATTTTCCTGTGAAGCATTTCTGTTGTTGCACATCACAGACACCATCTCACCTGTGCACCAGCGTCCAGCAGCAGTCTGACGCACTGAGTCTGTCCCTGTATACATGCCTCATGCAGGGGGGTGATGGAGTCGACTGCCACGATGTTCACTGCTGCACCCCCCTCGATCAGCTGCTGCAGCTGGAGGGCCCTGCCCTGTGCAGCTGCCTCGTGCACTGCTGACCGGTCTGTCCAGAATCCAAGACCATGAGCTGCAAATATGTGAAGCCAAACAAGACTGAGCCGGTCTATTCATGGTGGTTTTCTGGGTGTTGACTTATGATTAGCAACCTTTTCTCTTCATGTTCAAGTTTAATGTTTCATTCCAACAATGCAAAGATTTTGTTTAGGCTCAAACCACAAAGTGTGAAAAAAGAGCCACGGTGTGCTTTTCTTACTCATAAAACACAAGACAAAAGTATATATATTTAGGTCTTGATCCTGTAATAAAAGGTACTTCACCTCCAAGTATGGAAGCTTTACATGTCTTACAACCTTATCTGCAAAATCTAAGACAATGGTGATCAATTTCATCTACATTAACTGGCACAATAATATCACTCATGTACAATATGATTCAAACCATCATATTAGCACTAGTGTATTGTATTGTACTGTATTGGGTTGGATTGCAGTGTAAGGTGTATGTTGTTGGATCAATTGACCTGTGCATTCATGCAGTCGTTGTTTTATAATATATATCTTTAAGTATGTCACTTGCTGTTACAGAGCAAAGCTAACTCTGCGTTTGGTGCCCACTGATTGATCTCAAGGTTGCACAACATACACTTCAGTGCCTGCTGGCCTCACCAACGAGCTTACAGCTTGATGTCATGCTCTCAAACTAAGGCCAGCCACTTTAAGCAAGCATGCTAGTTAACGTTGACCTAGCCGTACGCCTGGCAGCGATTGAAAGCTAGCCACCATGAAATAATAGCTAGCCACTGTGGCTACCAATCCCATCCAGTGATTCGCTTAAATAATTCTGTTTTAAAGTGATGTCTTGGGTTATTGATGGGCGCGAAGTGTAAGCTACTTACCGATTTCTCCATACAAGGACGGCCTGGTCCGAGTGATCTCCATTTCATGTTACCGTTTTCTTCTGCGTACACCACGTAGATTCAACCAGACATGTAATACATTTTGAAGCAAGAGAATAAAGACTGAAAGGGCTGCATTGTTACAAAAAACGCTGGACAGCCGGTTGCCGAGTACTCAGTGAGAGCGGCTGAGGTTCAGTCCAAATCAACAACGGCTGGGAATTCTGGGATATGTAGGCGAGTGACCTTCAAAAGACGTAGACCACTCATGGTTTACTACATTCAAGTGAAATGAAATAAAAAATGTATAAATAATGGTGTATTGGGATTGTTATTTAACAGTGCAGACGAAATAAAACTAATTTATCTATTTGCTGGCTAGTTTACTGACTGCGCATTTCAAATTACCCGTGCTTTTATCGTGGGTTCACAGTGCGTTGAGGAGAAACTGCTTAGCTAGCCAGTGAACATCATGGCCTTTTTGTTTGCTAAATAGTTAACCCATTAAAATAAAACGATACAATACAAAACAGCATAGACAATGACGTTTCTTACTGTGCTGGTAGGAATGGTCTTCTCTCTCTCTCTCTGTGTGTGTGTTTCGGGTTTTGAAAATATAACAGGGATAACTTTAGCTAGCACTGCACTTGCTAATCTATAATGTGTTGTGTCTTGTATAGATTTGGATTTTCCGGCGGCTATACCATTTGCGTTTCAACAGCAGTATCTACATGTAGAGGGTTTTTTATGTGATCATGACTAGATTTAGCTGAGTAAGAGTTGCTAGGGTTTACAGTGAAACTTAGGCTAACTTTGCACTTGTAATTATTGTTTTGCTACAGATGTTTCCATGCTACGGCGCCCCTGAAAGGTCACTTTTGGTATTCCTGACCTATTGGTAACACAACATCCGTTTGCATTAAAGAAGCTTTCTTCGCTAATGGTAATAGCAGTTAAAACTAGTCACAGTGTAGCTGCCATAACCAGGTCATCATAGATTTAACCACAAATGCCATTCCACTAATACATTTACTATAATCAAATCCACAGCTTCAACCAGCATCGCCAGGCAGAGCAGCTTCAGCTGTGGCTGCATAGAGTGAATAGTATCAATATTATTTGTAAATGTGTATTGCATGATTTTTAACTGAAAAACAGGATCAGAAAATATTTTACTCACAGTTTTTTAACCTCAACTTCTCAGATTCTTTTCGCTTTTAAGCTTCCTTCTTACAAATGTCTGGTGTTACTCATGGATCAGGTTACTTTTGCTTTTAGGATCTCGAGACTATTTTAACGCTGCTCGCAGCGTAAATAGCCAACTGCACCTTAAATCATAACATCAGCTAAATAAATGTTGGGCTTTAAATTGAGAAGTTCATTATTAGCAGCTGGATTTCCTAATAATACTTGTTGGTTCTGATCCCAACTTCCCCTAAAGTCTGTATAGTTGCACTAAACCACGGCTTATTGCAAAATCCACATTTTAACCTTCTAAACCGGGATGTATCCGGGTAAAAATACAGGTTTGACCACGACTGGTCGTTAATAGTGAGCAATCATTTATTTTTCTGTGAAACAGGAAAAGTGACACACGCACACACTCAAGAGAAGAGAACCGCAGGCGCAGAAAAGCCTAGCAAAGCGACCACAGCTGCCTCTCCAGCAGCAGTTCGGTGTCAGACTTTCAAGATGGACGCTTTCGCCTCGATAGGTTTCTGTTTCTTTTTCGAAACGGACTGTACACGCGTCGGTCGCTCCTGCTTGGCGACCGAAGAGCTTTCGTAAATAAACGGATTTATCGCCCGCGAAACGATAAAAAGTGGATTTAAGTGGACATTTTTGTTTCTACGCCTTTGGACTGACGGTTATTGTTTAACTTCCTGGTTGTCGCATGAACATGACTGTTGAAACTGCGGAGAAAGCTCAAGTTACTTCGAAAGGCACATCGGCCACAGGATACGTGGGACTTTATTATTGCGTTGTAATGTCAAAAAAACAGAGACAGCTGTTTTCAACGAAGGGCCAAGGGAGAACGGCAGATTTCATGAGTGTTTAGCGATGGAAAGTAGGAATGGTGGTGCCTCGAGTGAAGGTGATGAGCTAGTTTTCTCCCCTCGTGTAACTTTCATTTTTAAGATCAACAATAAACGTGGCTCGGGTGTTTAATTCCCCCGCCCCCCCTCCCCCCATCGCTGTAGTTTAACTGTAAACCCACTGTTGCTGGATAATTAAATGTAAAAACACCCGTGGGTTAGGTGTCGTCTTTCACAGTCGTACAAATTGTTCCAGGGATTGTGAAATACCTCAAACTTTCCAAGGACAGTGCGGAAACGCACTTTGCTGTAATTTCGCTACGTCGCGTGTATGTTCTGCTCATGTGTTTTGTGTTTTTTGTCCACTTTTAGGTGTTTTAGTACCTGTGTCAGCAGGTTCTGACGTCTTTCAAAGCAATATTCTGGCTCAACTTAAAAGTGCATACTTGTATGAAGAGTCTAAGCAGTCCTTCAGGTATAAAACCCCTGTCTTGATAAAGAACCCCGCATTGGAAGAAAAGGTCAGTCCAAATCTTGTTTATTATGTCCCACCATTTAGATGTCATTACACTTAAATCCACACGTACTGCTTAAACTCAAACCAGTTCACATTTACATTACTACAGAGTTTGTCATAAATATTTAGTAAAATAGTCCCTTCTTTTCATTGCTGTATGTCTTAAACTTTACCAGTGACTACTAGGAGACTTACTTTTGAATATCTTTTTTAATCAGAAAACCTGAGCAAAGAATAAAGTACATTTATAAAAATAGTAACTGCCCTTTAATGGTGCGAGAGGAACCTCAAACATGAAATGAAAAAGACATTTGACAGCTTTCGAACTGATTTCTTCTTTTCCATCTGTTTAATTTGTCAGTATAATGCCTTTCGGGCGAAGAGAAGAGAAGAAGGATATTCAGAGGAGGAGCTGAAGGAATCCTATGGGTTTTTGCTCTTTGAAGATGTCAAAAAGGTGAAGACTTGAAACACAGACAAACCTAAGAAAATACATGTTTAAAAATACAAATCTTATGATTTTGGTATTTGTTTAAAGGCAAATGCAATTGGAGAAACTGGTGTGCTCACTGGAAACAGCACATGCACAACTCTGGGAGATCCCTTAAAAGGTAAATTATGATTATTTTCTTTCTCCCCTTATACTGTCACTATGCCAAACCAGTAGTGAGATCACTGATATTTTAGCATGTACAGCTCAGCCATTAGACAACACCCAGTTAAGATTTATACAAAACAATTACTGTAACATAAAAACTTAGATATACTCACTGGTTACTTGGTTTAAGAAAAGCAAATCCTGTACATTGTTATACTTGTGCATATCCAGATAAGGAATGTTCGACGTTGAGTGTCTGGTGCCAGCCTGCCTTTGAAAGTGAAAGCAAGTTGCATACATGAATTTATACAAATGAAAGTGGAAGAAAATCTGTTGTGAAAGAGAAACTGTACGTTGGTGCACAGGAATTAATGATATGAAGTTTGTCGGAGGCAGAACGAGTGTACATTCAGAATGGATTCACCGTACATTGTAACATGGGTCTCATTTATCTGCAACATTCATCTCTTCAACTTCCATTTTTCTTTATAACTTCAAGTTTGAAATGTTGCCTTCCAAGGATTTTGTCTGATATCCTTCTACCCAGCCGAGCAGTGGTAAGTGCGGACGTTATCAGGTATAAACACTGGTCAAAGTGCCTTTTATTGAGCTGTTTTTCTCTGACAGTTTTTTTTCTGTGTAGTATGAAGCCACACTGGAGGGGCACATGAAAACAAGAGCTCCATTGTGTCAGGTGTAACTGAATAAAGCACCGTCTGTTTTTGATTTGTTTTATTTCCTGTGCAAAAGACAGTGGTACTATAACACATGTACTCTTCTAACGTTAGGACTGCATTTCTTAATGGCTTTAAGACAAATTTGGAAGGGTCATACTGTAACTGTCTTCACTTCAACAACACACGGCTGGGCAGGGAGTAGAAGACACACGAATCCTGCCAAACCAGTTATTTGGTTACTTTGTTGTGCCTCCTACGTTAAGATTAGCACATTGTTGTTTTGCACGAGTAAGAGAATTTGCCTGAATGTCTCTCATTAAGTGTTTTATCTTTCCACGTTCATATTTCAGTTCAGTTTTTTATTCTACTTTCAAGAGGTCTAAAACCCAATTGATAACTTGATTTTACTTTTGTGAACACTCATATAAATGTGTCCTTTAGTGAGGAAGCAGCAACATTGGATCTACAGTGCCTCAAGTATCTATAGTGTTCAGTCAACCCATTGTGAACTTTCACTTAAATTTCCTGTTAAGCGTAGGGACATTTCTGGTTTCTTAAAATGATTCTGTATATAGAGCATAATGTTACTTTGAGTTCATGTCGTGCTGCAGCGGGTAAAGTCTTTCAGATAGCTCATAAATGTGTGGTGTGTCCTTGACAAGTGTGACACTATGATCTTTCAAGGTGTGGCCTTGCAGCTGCAGGAGTGTACATTGTAATATTTATATGATTCCTGTTTGATTCATGATGTGAATCACATTTTAGTGAACGACCTTCCGTGTAGATTTTTTTAACTGACCACACATTAAGTGAAAAAAAAATTCTGTGTTTATTTAGGTGTCTACGTATCAATGTACTCTGACTGTTTGGATCTAAATCGCTGGTATCACGGGAAATCTGGATACATTGCCATCATCAGGCTGACAAAGGTATTGAAAAAAAAAAACTGAAATATTTTGTCTGAGGTATGCAGCCATTGTGTTTTCATTCAAAGAAAACCTTTTATGAACAAACTTTGTCCTTTTTATTGTTCCCAACAGGGTAGAGTTAAAAGGGTTTTGGAGAACTACACGCAGAACTTCACTCCGCCCACTGAGGGGTTTGACTGTCATGTGTCAGAACAGTTGCCTTCAGTTTCTGAAAAAACCAGCTCATTTCTTGCCTTCGAGAGAACCCAGGTAAGAAGAGGCATGTGACTGGTGATGAAAATCATACAGCACAGTTTCCCCCCTCTGTTGTGTAGAGCTACAAATGCACAGAAAATCCAGACGGGTGTGAAGCTCAAGTGCCTTTTTTGTTTTGATACAGTTTTACATGTATGAGCTGCTAGATGATGGAAGCAATGAGACGACTCCATCTCCCAGCGCTGCCTGCCCTTTTGCCATTGTATCATTTTCATATACGGATACCAAAGCAACTCTTGTAGCACCTCAGGAGAAAAGGTACTGTGTTGCTACAACAACGCATGCTCTGCCCTCAGTGTTATGCTATGTACTTGACCAAATACCATTTAACACAAATATTTAAGTCATTTTGATTAACTGTTTCCTGATTTCTTTTTCTTTTTTTTCAGTGAAGAGAAAAAACCAGGTAAGTAACATGTAATTAATAGCAAACCGGGCAGGCTTTCCCTGTCTAGTTTGCTGACAAAATGTAAAGTAATACAATAGCACTGGCATAAAGTAGCCCAATAAACATCTCATTTGGACCACAGTTTAAAGAATATGCCATAGCAACTAATGCACAGCAATATACAAATAAAATAATTATACACCTATACCCATTTAAATCATGGGTGTACTTTATTTGTCAGTAATGTTATATGACCATATTTAATTTACTGGAAAATGGACTGTTATGAATATGCACATCATTTGATCATATTTCCCCCCAGTTTGTGATTATTTTCCGTGGAGGGGTCAGCTTCAAATAGGCACCCAGTTCTATGATGTTAGACTGAGGTCTACTGCAGGAGCCTTGATCCCTTCAGAACTGTAAGTTAAATGTGCACATAGAAAATGCACACTGTATTCTTAGATTACTTTGATTATTGAGATTAAATAACCTATTTTCTGTGCTTGGTTTTATATTTTCATCTCAGGCCACCAGTGGTGAAAGTTGACCGAGCCATTTCTATGGTAAATCTGAGACAGCTATTGCCAAGGGCTGTCTTTGAAACCTGTTTGTCAGGTGAAGGTGTGTTACATTTTCAAGGGATATTTCAACATGGTTCTTGGATTTATTGAACATATTGTTGATGAATCTGGCTTTTTTGCCGTCTTTCAGCCTTTCTGGATGGCTTATACTGCAGTCTGTGTGAGTTAGTTTCTTCTGAGGAGGAAGAAACCAACTCACTCTCTTTGCTTCAGTGGGAGATCAAGGAGAAAGATGTTGTGAGTTACAGTTTATTATCAACCTTTAAGAGACTGTAAGTCTTAGTTATTCATTCATAAAAATTAAGCCCAAAGTGGTGTTTTATTCAGTGTGGCTAACAGTCAGAAACCTAAAGTATTTATCCTGCCATTGTAAGCAGAAAACCTTACCTTTTTTAAAGTTGTAAACAGCAAATGTATGGATTACAACAGTTGCATTGCAACATGCAAAAGCTGTATCTGACAAACTTGCTAATTTCTGCACAGGCTCTCACTATTCCACTGAAGGATAGTGGTTTTCTGATCCTGTTGCACACATCCCATTTCCTCACATATGATGGTAAGATATGAAAATGAGTAATATGTTGTAAGTGTCACGACAAAATTAAAAGAATTCTTTCTTTTGTTGACAACTATAATTCAATTTCACACATCTTTGTGTTTTTTTACAGATACTGGGTCCGGTGCAACTAAGGTCCTGCAAGGCATATTTGTGTTTCCAGACTCACGAATGATGCTAAGAGGTGACTACAGCATGTGTTTAACAGTTGATATTTTCATTTGATAGGTTTCTCATGTTACATAAATGAAATGACATTTGCCCTGCTCAGTGGCACTTTTAAACAAGTACTCTTGATTTATCACAGACACAAAACTTGGACAGAGACAGCCTGCCATATCATCTGAAATCCTGCGAGTTCTACCAGTACTACATTATGCAGAGGGCGAAGCTGATAAAACACCCACTGACCCAAGTGACGAACTGTGTGAAGTATTGGCACAGCATATGCAGAGTTACGCAGCACTGATAAATCCTGGGTTGGCATTAAGTCCCTCTAGGGAAGTCAGCATTTTCCCAGATCAGTATGATGTGCCGGATGCCCACAAGCACCTCTACTCATCCCCGGAGTGGACTAATGGAGCATGGCAGAGCATCAGGTCATACCTGACAAAACCAGTCTCTTTTCAATTGCCAGTGTCCAAGGCTTCAGAAATTCTGGCGGCTGGACAACAGGAGCAAATAGAAGACCTTGATGATGATGTCTACATCTGTCTGTCATCTCCTGAGGAGGCACCAGCCAGTCTTTATAGCATGGGATCAGAAGACCAGTTGACAGGCCAGACATCTCCTGTAAAAGTTGAGACTGTGGACAGTTGTATGACAAATGCTGAAGAACAAGTTGACTTAATAGCTGTGCCTCAAAATGTTGTACCGGATTATTTGCAAGCTGGAGATACTTCCGAGGACCTGACTTTGCTGATCAAAACTGATGATATGGGGGCAAAAGGTCTCCTGACTGCCTCTACATCAGATGACCTTCCAGCAGAGCTGATTGTCAGCATCACTTCGGCAGAGCGAACTGTCACTGAAGAGAGTTTAAGTGTGGTCAGTACTCATTCTGCCACAAAGCATAATGACTTTCAGCTTTCTGGTTTTTCAACAACCAAATTACAAACGACCGGAATGAGCTCTCTGAATGGTGAGACTGTTGAAACCAAAAAGGGTTTGGATTGCCCTGAGGTCACGAATCTCACAAAAACAAAGCATTGGAAACTATGCAGGGGGCAGTCCAAAGGTCAGAAAAAGATGTCTAAAGCTTGTGTTGAGACTCCAAGTTTACAATCAGTCAGAATACCAGTGGAGGATGACAACTTGAAATATCAGAAGGAAGACCAGGCCAAGGAATCATCAGGCCACCCACAGTTGAGTAATCCTTCAACTAATAATTGGAGGAAAGTACGAAGACGAAAGCGCAAATTTGGAAAACTGTCATCAAATTATAAAAAAGTGCGATCTTCTACTATTGGTCTAGCAGTTGCAGAGGAGAAAAAACAAGACATTGCACAGAAGAGCTTGGAAAGCACAATTTTAATGGAACTCGAAGCTTGTCCTCTGAGAAGGAAAACCGAGCGCTGGGACTTAAAGCCGGTTATCAGCGAATGTGGGAGAATCCTGGTTCCTCATGGCTCTGCAGATATTGCTGATCAGATTAAGTTTTTAAAGGATAAACTTCAATATACAAAAGATGAACAGTGCCCTGAAAAGATGTTGCTTGGTGCCCCTGCGGTTGCTCATGACAAAATAGATCAAGAGTCTAGTACTGCTCCGGAGACAGCTGTGGACAAAACGGAGGCTACAACATCCAAGGACGTAGGGAACCATCTTCCAAAAATTTTCAGTCAAATTAATTCTGAACACAGCATTTTGAGACGGTTTTCAGATGGTGACAATGGTTCACTGACTTTGAATCCAGAGAGTAGGGAGCATTCTTTAAAGAATGATGGTACAGACACTCCTCCCTCAGAAGCAGTTAAAGAAAAACACACTGATACCCTCTCCCCAGGAAAGTGTGCAACAAAGGGTGACTTTCTGTTGAGTAAACTCAAATCAGTTCTTCTAAAGGGAAAGAGAAAAATTGGTATCTTTGTGTCAAAGGAAAAGGAAACTGATACTGTAGAAGACGCTGGGCCTTGTCTCAAGATGGGCAAAGTTGACTCGGACACAGAGATGCTGAAGAGTAATGATGAAATTACCGCTGTCCAGGACACCAATGTGGGTGTCAAGGAAGATTCAAAGATGCTGTCAGTTGACCCTCTTTTTGCCTATGCTCTAGGCCTGACCCCTAAAGAGAAACCATATAAGATACAGAAAACTGAGGGTCAGGATACTCAACAAAGGAAAAACTCACCAGAGACCAATTTTGACCAACAACCTCAAATCATACAAAGAACTCTATCAATTTTTCCAAGAAGGGGTAGGATTAAAACACTCAAAAAGCATCAAGGCATCTCTGCAGAATATGTTAAGCAAAAATGTAAGTAATATTTCAAAATTCAGATATTTGGAAAGCTTGTTTTTTTGTGTATGATGCATGCAACCTCTTCAGTATTGTGCATGAGATTGAAACTGAATGACCCTTTTCTTGGCTCTGTCACCTTTCCTCAGCATGCTATCGCTTTGCTAAGTATTTCTAGTTCTTAGTTTGCTTTTGCTTTTGTGTATGCTGGATTTTTGCCAGTCCTATGCATCTGCACCTAAAAGTGGCATTATTGGATTAATAAACCATTCTTTTTGTTTGAAACAATGGTAACTTGTTTGTGACACGTTCCTAAGAGTAATACATTGGTATATTTCAAATGCTTTCAATGTGCTTCTTTCATGCAGTTTCTCTTTTTTCTCCTGTTTTGTCTTCACAGGGTGGTTGCATTTTCAAACCCCAGCTTGTTTTGCAAGTGAAACTCTCAAATACAAAGAGTGTACTAGGGATAATTCTGTCAGGAACGCTGTTAAGGAAAAAATGAACAGTGCTTGCTCATCTACAGATGGTTTGAACTTACTTGCTGACTTGGCACTCTGTGCCAGTAATGAGCAGGTTCCACCACAACCAGATCCAGCTCTTGAGAGAAAACCCGAGACAAGCTTGAAGAAGTTTGACCTTACAAAAGATGTTACCAGTGCTGAACAAGAGTCAGTTCTTCATGCTCTGCTTAGACAGCCTGCTGCTAAACCAATTCAGCCTCTTGAGTCTCCTTCACCAAGCCATCATGTGGGAGGCAGTGAATTGGTTGATTTGGTATCTAAAGAACATGCTTACTCATTGCCCTCGTCTTCCTCTCTACTGTTGGGTTTGTCAGGTACACCCTTCCAGGTATCCCCTATAAGTGGTTCTACCAGACTACTGCACCATCACCAAACAGTGCATGGCGATGGAATTAAAACACTACAACCCTCTGTTGGTCAGGAAGACAGAAGTGAACACAACCACAGGATTCCAGAACACTTAAATAAACACATGGGACGCAGAAGAAATTTCAGGCACTCCCGTACATTTGATAACAAGTATGGATCTGTCCAAGTCACAAAACAATGGAAAGAAAATTATGACTTTAATCTAGACAGCAAGTTTACGAGTGACTCAAAGGATAAAGCTATCACCCGAGCCTTGCATGGGTATGTACATTGTGTTTTTTATTTATACAATAATTTTCAACATAAAACAAAAAAATTTATCCTTTACTATAATTTCCATGCTATACCCATTTGAATCTAGTTAACAAATGTAGGAAATATGCTGTAACATTGAAATTACATGATTATAAATTATTAACTGAGAGCAATTTTTTGTACATTTCATACCTTCAACAGCCCATGGGATTTCTCCACTCAAGACACCAATGAAGAGGTGCAGCTCATTGTCCACATGTGGATAGGTCTGTTCTATAGCCGATCAACAAACAGGTTCTTTCATGTCGACTCGAACTGTACGTCCCCATGTTCAGAAGAGAGTGATTCTTGGGCAACGTCCACTGAAATGGCGTCAGCTCCAGCTCAGTCTGAGCTCATGGACAACTCATTTGCTCCTTTCCTGAGTGTAACAGACTCTTCAGATGCTTTGATTTCAAAACCTTTGGACCTCAGCAAAAAAGATGACTCTGTCTTGGACCAAGGATCTATGATTTTGGATTTGTCACTGGGAGACTCCAATGCAGAGATTGAGACTTCGGATCCACAATTCGACAGAAAACAGACTTCTGTGGCTGGTCAGAAAGAAGCTAGCGAAACATTGAACACTCTCAAATCATCAGTTGAACTACAGGAGGCAAGCACATCTCAGGTTTGGTTCTAGTGTTATTACATTAAAGAAAAACTATTATGCATTTACTGTTTTTGTCATGATTTTCAGATGGTCTTAAGAAAATAAAACAATTTAAGGACCGGCTTTGTGCGCTTGTCATGTAGTAGGCATCTGTGAGTCACAAACTCTAATGCCAACTGCTTCACACTTGGCAAATCATTCCGACCTTTTGACCACAGCTCGAAAAAGTTGTCTCTGCAATGGAGACTTTGAACAGGGCTCATTCGGACCTCACGTCTCCAGCCTCCCATGAGATGCCAAAAAATGTGAGGCTCTGACAGACATTCAGAGTCCAATTCACTACCCCATATAGATTTATTCTGTCAATCTACCCATTTCTACCACCATCTGATATAAATACTCAGAAATGCTATTTCTGACGAATCCAGACAAGTAGAGTCCAGTTGGTGACATTACCCTTCCTGCACAAGCCTAAGCTCCTGGCCCATGAGAGACGAAATTCCACATACTGATTTCTAGTTTGATTAGCTAGTTTTCAATCAGACAAGGCCTACACCTTTGCCTGGTGCCCAACTAACCATGTACTAGACCCTTCATTCCTTTACTTGTAGATGGTGACCCACCTTTGTTTGGGTTCAGAGTGGCAAAGCAGCATTGGGCTATGCCCAGCTACTAGGCCACCCTGTGTAGACATCCCTCCAAGATTTGGCTTTAAGTCAATATCTATATTTCAGATATGGTGGCTATGTCCTGTTTGCCCTGGCATGCATACTCCTGGCACAGCAGAAATAGACTGCAGGTGAAGTGGGGGGGGCCTTCAGTGATGCTCTGTCACATCAGCTCCATTTATCCCTTTTAACCTTCTCTAATGGGCAGTCTTATGGAAGTCCATCCCAGCCAGTCCATTTTTACACTGTATAACCCATAAAACAGAAACATGATTGATGTTTGTGTGGTTTGCCTCATTGTACTTCTGTTGATGTTGACACACATTTTAAGTAGTATTCAACTTAATATAATGTGTAGCTACCTTTTGTAATTGTGATTTACAGGATTCATGAATGAATTGTTGTTGCGTCTATATCAAAACTGACCTCGAAGAATCATTACAAAATGTTTAAAACATTGAAAAACCTAATTAGCACAGCAGTCATGGTTTTCACCGAATGAATTAGAATGTTTATAATATGCAGTTTTTACATTCTGCTTTGTCTTTCTTTTTCTAGGGTCACAGAAAGATTGAACATTCCACAGGGATTTTCAATGAGGTGAATGATGTCAGAAGCATCTATCAAAATCAGAGGACTTCGCAAAAAGCTGGCTGCTTGGAGGATACGGATGTACTATCTTTTAAAGGTGATGGAACATTCATTCCTGTACAGGAAGAGATGGAGAGTGTACCCGTTCAACCAGAAAATCATGAGACTGCTTCAGGAACTGGCCATGCGTTACATGGATGCAACACTGACAAGATAGACATGAAGGATGGCACTGAAAATTCAGAAGCTACAGAGATGAGTTTGGTGCAAAAACTTAAATGGGATTCTTCCAAATCTGTGACCAATGAAGAGGTAGACTCCAACAAGGAAGCAGATAATGTGGATCATACATTTGAGCATGATGAAATTGAATCAAAAAATGAGAAAAACTGGGAAGTGGAAACAAAGCCATACCAAGAAGACAATACTGAACTTTCTCCAAAAAATATTACAGATGATGAGTCAACATACAAAGAATCAGGTGTAGTCTGCAATGGAAATCTTTTGGAAAATAAGAAGCAGTTATCTAGGGAGGAACCCAAAGCAGTCTCACCAGACAAGGCTGAAAATGTTAATGAAGATGTGGATTGTTGTACAGTACACAAAGGTAAAGTGATTGAAGATGGTCACATTGAAAAAGAAGATGGACTTGATAAGAAAGACGGTTGTGTTTCAGCTGCAGAAGGGGACAGTGATTTGAGTAATCAAATATTACCTATGATGAGTGATGGCACAGACTCCGATAAGGATTGCATCACAAAGTGTAATTCACAATCACCATTGGAGAAGCAACCATCTCAAGCAGACAATGAAGAAGATGCCTGCCATGATTTGCCGTTGAGAAGGCTGTATGCAAATAGCAGTGCATTGACAGATGAACATGCCATTTCAGAAAAATCTCCTCATGCTCCATCAGAAATGGAGCCTATTTATAATGAACCGGAAGTTGGGGGAAATTCTGAAAATTATATTTGTTTGTCACATAAGGCACATTATCAGAAGGCAGGATCACCTGTGTCTGATGAGAGCACCTGTTCATTAAATGGGTCTTGTGCAGATGGGTCTATTCCCCAGAAAAATGACAGTGTTGAAACAGAAAGCCAAAACAAAGTAATGGCAAACTTCAGTCTAAGTTGTAATGACCATGAAGATCAGGATACCAAATCAGTTGAGGGAGAGCAAAATGTTGATGGCACAATTCAAAAAGAACAATTTCATCATCTGTCTCATTCACCTCAGTGTGATGTTGAAGTGGCACTGACTAAAGAAACGGATCTCAAAAGCAACAAAACAAATGAGGGATTGGAAAAGATCCATAGCGTGGTTGTAATTCCATTTATTGGATTAGACACCTCTGGAGAGGATACAGAAGAAGTTGTTCAAGGCCAGAAAGAAATACAATATGTCAGTGAAACTACCTACCCTGTCGTTCCCATAGAGGTATGCAGCGCATCTCAAATGTACAGTAAAAATGCAGAACTGTCTGCTGGCAAAATATCATTTGATGTACATGAAACCAACCAGACAGAGGTCTCTGGAAGTGAGTCTGACGATCGGTGCCCTACCCCAACTATTGATGAGAAACCATTTGAATATTTACCTTGTGCTGGCCCTAGTAGTAGTACTTCTGCTTTCAGTGGCAGTGACACCTGCAAAAATGTGACTCAAGAATGGCTTAGCAGGATCTCAACATCTGTAAAGGATGAGATGCCTACAGTTAACAATGATCCCAACTCTCATCATGGTCTCCACCTTGATGTTGAACTAAGAACTCTAAGATTTCTACAAAGTATAGGCAATTTATTCTCCAAATCAAACCACACTGACAAATCCAGCCAGATTGAAACAGTTGATATGAAACACTCTCTTGATCAAATCTCTAACTCCAGCATCAAGTCCATCCCCACAACCCCAAGCCACACCTCAGCTGACAAGAAAATAAGCATTAAAAATCCAGTAGTGGTGTCAGCCTCTGTCTCTCAAGAACTGCACACAGAACCATCAGGTCACTTTCTCATATCACCTTTCTCTAAATTAGAGAAAGTACTTGGTGTTAGGTTGCAGCAAAAGAAAAAGGACTCATCAGTTCATCAATACTATTTTGAAAAAACAGATAAATTACAGGAAGAGACCTCCATAGGACAGGATTATTGTCACCCCCACCAATCCTTTCCGTCTACTGAGTGTTTGCCAGCCATTAAACCAAATATTGAGCAAGACAGACATAAAACAACATCACAGACAAGTACTGAACCACGTTCACACAGTCAGCGCCCTGTCATGGCTGTTAAACCATCTAAGAGTGACGAAATTCAAGTAGATTGCATCTCTAAAGACAGAGAAATGGAAAACTCCGTAATGTCAATTTCTTCCAAAGATAAACCGACTAAAACCCCCAAAGTCAAATATATCACAACTGCTTCCAAGCTGTTAGAGAAAAAGACAGAAAGTCTCAGGGGAAATTCTGAAGGACTAAATGATGATAAGCAAGAGGCCAGTGACATTTCTTCCAAGAACAGTTGGTTATCAAATATTAGTGACAGCAAGTGTAACTCAGATAAAGCCAAATTTGTACTTTTAGATCCTTTACATCAGTATGAAGGAAGGGACATTACAAAATTCAACACGATTCCTTCATCATCTCTTGTCGTACAGTCTTTTGAATCTGCAAAAACATCCTCTGAACTTGTTGATGGAAACCAAGGTTTCTTGACAAATGGTTTAGTTGAGAATGTTGGGCAAACAACAGAAGAGAGCATTGAGATGGGTCATAAAGACCACGCCGATGCACCAACATCAGTTGCGGATTACAAAGAAGATAGCATAATAGATGGCAGTCCGGGCTTGAGACCTCAAAGCTCACTAACATGTACAGTCTATAACACCAGCCGGAAGAGATCTTATTCTTTTCTAGAGCAGCTTTCTCAAAGGTGCCTACAAGATGATGTCACTCGGACATCAATGGAACAGGAGTGCCTCATCTTCTCAGAACAAATGAAACAGCTATTGAAAAGGAGTAAGGGGGGACCCATCCGCCAACCAGACACACAGGACAAATTGAATTTGTCTTGCTCCGGTCCTGTGACTGTGCAGTTTTCCAGTTTAGAAGAGCAGGAGGATTCAGTGGATCACTTGGATGCTCCGTCACTTGTTGGACAAAAGATCTTGGTAGACATGTCTGACAGGAAAGACCTGGCAGACACCACAGAGGAAAAAAAGACTTTGCATTCTCAACAATTATCACAAGGAACAGGCAACCCAATAGAACATGCTGGAGTTTCTGTTGTGATAGCAGAATGTGGCCGACTGTATGAAGCAATCATGGATGATGTTTGTGCTGTCAAAAAGGTCCCATCTAAACCTAAGTACTTCAGAATGGATAGAGGTTACCCAAAGACTGAACCAAGTAACCATTTTGACTTCTGTGATCAAATGAAGAAAGAGATGGATAAGAGTTTTCGCATTAATCTGAATTCAGTTGTGAAGAAATCCTGTAAAACAAAGTACAGATTCTACATATTGGTGACATCAGATGATGCCTTCTTTGAGGAAACCAAGGTAAGACAAGTTTTCAACTAGCTTCCAATACAGTACTTCTCTTAACTATATATTAACTATACTACTTTTAGCCTGAATCCCTAAACTAAGTGATATGCCGCCCACAATGTAACACTCATTCCCTGTACAAGAGGTGCCAGTTCAAATTTGTTGTTTGTATCATATCAAAGAAAATAATGCTGAATTTAAGGATTTCCCATACACTTTTCCTTAATGGAAAATGGCTTTTAAAGTTTTATTTAATTTCTCCTTGATTTTCAAAAGGCACAATTGGAGGCAGAGGGCCATACTGCTGTACATCCATTTGAGTTCTTCCTTGGTGAGGATAGTGCTTCGTCGCTACTCATCATTGTCAGGAATGAAGACATTGCAGAGCACATTTGTGAGGTAATTGATCAGCTGGTGAAAAACAGCGTGATGTGATTTTTTTACAATACATAATCAGGAATGAATGACTCTGCGCTCTTCTATCTCAGGTCCCACATTTGCTAGAGCTGAAGAAGTCACCAGGTGTGCAGTTTGCTGGAATCGACGAACCAGACGATGTTGTGAATCTCACCCATCAGGAGCTCTTCACAAGGGGTGGTTTTATAATGGTCGACAGAGCAGCACTGGAGCCCCTCAGCCTTTGTATGTGCACTTTTAACCGATTAACAGCTTTTTGTCATTAATCTTATGTAAGCAGCTTGTAATTTATCCCTGTTAAACTCATGATGACATCTTTGTATGCATTTTAAGGCAACATGAAAAAACTGACAGAAATCTTGCAAGAGCTAAGCAGAATGGGGAAGTGGAAATGGATGTTGCACTACAGAGACAGTCGTCGGCTGAAAGAAGATGCGAGGTAGGGGTCAACTTTGGAAACTACAGGAAAACCTTAACCATTCAGCAAGAAATCAGGCTTTCTCTGATTCTTCAAATTGCAGAGAACAATTCTTGAAGTGTCAGTAAAGCCTGCAGTGATCATCATCCATGATGTCCTATTTATTTTAAGTATAACTGGTGTATAATAATAAATGTGTATAATGATAATAATGTGTAAATTTGCCCACAGCATCTTTAACTGACCTTGAATCAGCCCCCATGTTTCTCCATTTATGTTCTTCTGTATTATTCAGATCTCTTTCCCAGATCTTTACAGTCACCATACAAAGTGTTTGCCACAGCTTTATAAACAACTCGTGCTGATTGTGCACTTAAGAAATGCCTTTCTGTTCAAATCTTGCGTATCTGTACATTATCTTTGCTTGTCCCATATTCAGGTTGAGTGCCGAGTCGGAAGAGAAGAAGCACTTCTTAAACTGGTGCCAAGAAGCTGGAATATTGGAGGTGCTGCCTTACCATGAGTGTGACCTCATGTCAAGAGATCAGCCTGACCATCTCACATGCTTGGTCCGTTTGCAGGTCCAGAATATATCAGCTCGTTACCCTGTTTTTATAACCGGTGAGACACTACTGCACAAAGACATTAATTGCACCTTCACATTTAGTGAGTCACATTGTGGTTTTATTTTGAAGATGTCATTTGCAAGATTTTATAAACAACGCTAGTATATAATTAAGTGATTGCTTTTAACCTATAATGGTTTTAGTTAATGTACAGTGCAAAACTAATGACATGTTTTTCTTATTCTTACAGATGCAACAACAGACAGCGCATTTGGAAGGAATGGAATTTTAACTATGACTTTAAGCTCTTTCCTGACGTTTTCTCCAAGCGAAACATTTACATTCTGACCAGGACAAGCTAAGACAAACTTCAGTTGTGTTATTTCAAGTACACAACGTTCAAAAGCTCCTGGATGTGAGAAGAAATTGATATACTATTTTGTATGGAATAAGACTTGTGTCAAAATAATCAAACAAAACTTCTTCGATTCCTCTGAAAGTAAAACTTGCAAGCAAATTATTTCTGCATAGGTGTATGCTATTGGTCTTTTGCTTTTTTGATAACATGTCCTTTTGTTTACAGTTCCCTCTGCTTCTGTCACTAATAAATAAAATATTATTTTATATAAAATATTATTTAAAATATTAATTTATTTATAAAATAATAAATATGAATCCGGTGAAGTTAACTGGTGGGTAGTGAATGCCAGTGCTGCTGTTTAGGATGTCTGTCTCCGCCAAAACCGAAACCTGCACTTGCTGCACTGAACTGCACTTGTTTGCAAGTCATAGGTTTTACTTTTGAGATGACATTTGTATTATCTCACAAATTCTTATTTTTGTCCGATATTTAAGAAGTTTATTGTGATTATACTGACACAAATCTGATTCCTTACATTTTATTGTTTTTCTTTCGTATGTCAATTAAGACCTTTTGTATGCAGCAATAATTGTTGATTTATGTTTTGTTCATGTTCATCTGTAAACTAAGTTATCATTGAGCTAATGGATAGAGTGACAAAAAGGCCAATATGCAGGCAGGTGTACTCTGTACATACTGTATTTTTATTGTAAAATGTATTGTAAAGTTGTTCACTGTATATATTTTGTCTTTTTCCTTGCAATCTTGACTTTATACACTTGTAGCACAATCATTATTAGTGTTTGTTTATTATGTTTTTGTTGTCAAAGGTCTGGTCCTTTTTTAGGTAATGAGGTCATTTGTCCAAGCCTTACAACAAAGCTAAAACGGGCTGTCTTAAGTGGTGTGCATTTGACATATTTAAGTATACGTTTGTACACTGTTATGGCTGCTGACAGTGATTCTTAACTCTTGACTATTAAATTGTTTGAGCGCAACAACTTTAACATTGTCATGAAATACTAAATATGTTTTGTTTTAATGGCATAAACTTTGTGCAGCGCTGTGACTGAAAATAAAGCCTTTTTTTCATTGTTTTGCTTCAATGAATCAAATCATCTATACTGGTTGAAGAATCTGCACTTTGATCCTGACTCACAGACCATCATTACTACAAAAAGACCCACAACATTGTCTACAATGGAAGGATAAAGTGGCCTCCAAAAGGAATGTTCTCAAATTATCAAATGAACTGTCTACTCAACTGAAAAATATCAAATTTAAATCTTAGGTTTTTGCATGGAAAATCAAGATCAACTTTATCTGAACAAAATGCTTCAGAATAGTTGTTTCCGACCTCTAATTTTAAACCATTTTCTACATGTTGGCATTTCTTTGGTTATGGATTTCCTATTGGAATGAATTCTAGTCTTCCCATTCAACCTTGCCCCCCTTCAAAAATTCAAAGAATGAAAACAATGTGAAATCTGAAAGGCTTTAGTGTGAGATGAATAGTCCAAGTACATAAACAGGTTACACTTAATACATAGAAAAAGTAATGGTTTTGTGTGTATACAGTCAAGAATCACTAATGGTGTGTTGGTAAAGTGACACAAAAACATGGAATGGAAAATTATAGGTAAAGAACGTGGTTTAACCAGGAGAGGGCCTCACTGAGAATAAAAATATCTTAAACAGGAGTGTGTTGGACTGGCGACTGACCACAGAAGTTACATAATAGATTTAAAGAAATGTGAAGGGCACGTGATTTAGAAGGATGTACAATCGATCAAATAACACCAGTAAATATACAATCACGGAATTTAAAAACAATTGTGCAGTAGGCTAGCTTCAAAGTCTTCTTCAAAAAATGGATAAATAAAGACTTAATTAAAATCTTTCTGAGATTTCACAGAAATTATTTTATCCTTTACTTACATAATTCTGTCCAGCTCCACTCAACTTCTACGAGGATCCCAATATTTGAGCCTTCTGCCTGCTTGATATTCGAAAACACCAGCACTACCATACCGTTTGTAACACTATATATGTGTGTGTATTACATTATTTAAAACAGGAAGTATTTTAAGAGTACTCTTAACGCCCTGCAAAACTTTCATCCTTGAATAGAAGCTGAAAGAAACTGTTTCTACTTGTTCAATCAATAAATGTTGCTGTGGAATCATTCCAACGTCAGGGTGACACAGCGGATGTGAAGCGAACACAGAAACTGATCGTCGGTTTGTTCTGTTGCGCTAAAAACAGTTGGCGAGCAAATCGATGGTAATTCGTTTAGAGGCAAACATCTTTCACCCGTGAATACGGTGGCCACTTTACTGGTACAACAACTTAACTGTCGCAGTCTGTGTAGATAGTAGCTACATTTGAACTAACGCTACTACTTCGAAAATAAACTGAGCTCCTGCGCATCGTCAGACGTTGATGAACCGCTCGAACATAACAGAGATGCGTAGGCAGACGCTGACTTGTGCGCATGTGCCATCTAGATTTCGGGGATGGGTCTATCGATGGAATCAAGATGGCGACTCTGGCGAAAGCGCCAATATATTTACTGAAGTAGATGTCCAAAATTAACCGCGGAAGCGGGTTTTCTCAAGCCCCTCGGGGGTTCCGTGAAACATGAAGACCGGGAGCATGTTTTGGAGTAGGAACTGACCGGGATTAATACCGTTACAAAGCCAGCGAGATGTGCGAGAGCTATGCCCGCTCGCTGCTGCGTGTTTCGGTGGCGCAGATCTGCCAGGCTCTGGGCTGGGATGCGGTTCAGCTCACTGCGTGCGATCTGCTGTCCGATGTGCTGCATCGATATATCCAGCAGTTGGCCAGGGCCTGCCATCGGTACTCTGAGCTCTGTAAGTGCTTCGTGTGGTAACCCGATTACTTTTTAAATCCATAAACCTGAAGTAGTCGATCACGTTGTTGATGCCTGGTTCTGTAGCTGGCGCCCCCTAGCAAAGGTTCATGTGTCAAAAAGTACAGTAGCTACATAGCTAAGCAGCTTCGGTGTATTGTTATTATTGTGGCAGTGATGCTTTGCAGCTGTGGCTACCACAATGAGAGCACTCGGTGTCACATGCATTAGTGTTATCTGTTAAAAGACTCACTCTATCAATCTGAAACCTGTTGAGCATTGCTTCTTGCTTCAGCTCTGACTGATGTTGACACTCAACATCAGTCAGAGCACCTCATTGTATGTGCAGCACAATCACTAGTATAAATCACTAGTCAAACCTTTGTCCGGGGCTATTGTCAACCCTAACAGTATAGTTTCGCAAACAAGAGGCATGCAGAGTCTGTGCTGAGTTTTTATTTTTTAAACTTGTTTTGACGCTGCATTTCAGATGGAAGAACAGATCCAGTTCTGGACGATGTCAGCCAGGCCTTCCGGCTGCTGGGGGTGAGTCTGAGTGAACTGGAGGACTACGTTCACAACCTGGAGCCGGTGCCCTTCACCCATCAAACGCCGCTCTTTCCTGTTAGCAAAAACAATGTCCTGCAGTTTCCCCAGCCTGGAGCCCGAGATGCAGAGGAAAGGAAGGATTACATTCCAGATTACCTGCCGCCCCTGGTCTCCTTACAAGAAGGTCAGTACATATGACGGCTATATGCACATCTCTGAGAGTGAGAGAGAGTGTGTGTGTGTGTATTTATTGTTTTCCACAGGTTGAGAGTTTATTTTGGTGGACAAACATGTTTTCAACTAATCCACAGTCGATAGAATATACAGCACATGATATATATGTACACTTACTTTCCAGTATCGGGATACTGGGGAGACTTTTAACAGTATTGGGAGACTATAACACACTCCCTATAATATGTCATTATCCTATGTTCATGATGGTTATAATGATTACTTTTTGTTGTTTAGTTTTTCCTAATATGTTATTCAGTATGTTATCAATAACAGAATTCAGCAATTCGGCACCACCGACCTCTAAAATTACCATAAAGTTGATAGCTCTATAGCAGTTTCAGCAAAAGCTGAACATTATAACCTCCGTGAAGGTAGGATTGTATTAGACTGTGGTTCTAGTTTTAGCTAGGCTTACCTAATAAACTGACTGAGTGTGTAAAACTATATCTTTGGGTCAGTGGCCATCACAATAACCTGTATATGTGTTGATGAATGATATATGTTGAAGATGAATTGAAACTCAACAAATCTTTTGTCCATGTGCCCTCTAGAAGAGGAGGAGGAGGAGGTCCTTGCAGACATGGGCACCTCAGCTGAAGCTATGCAGGTGGCGCTGGAAGAGGATGAGGAGGATATAGACGAAGATGAGGCGGTCAACGATGAGAACCACCCACTGAAGAGGCACCTGGACAGTCCGGATGCAGCTATGGGCATGATGCCAACCTCCAAGAGACCACGCATGTACCCTGGCCTCAGCCCAGAATGGGGGGTTGAGCCTAGGGAGCCCCTTACCTCTCTCAACCCTCAACGTGTTCCCCCTGGCATGTTGCCTTCTCATGATAGCCTTGACCCCCTGTCACCTGAAACACCTTCTGGAGCCTTGCCTTCCTTCAGACCTCAGCCAGTAGCACCAAAACACTCTGATCAAAAGGGCCTCACTACTCCAGGAAGAAAGCCTAAGGTCTCATCCCCTGGCAGACAACGGACTAAGTCCCCTAAAGGGGTCATTCCTGTTCCAGTGGGTGGTAGTCCCATCCATTCTCCAAAACCGTCTAAGGAAAGAAAGAAATCCCCAGGCAGGACGAAGAGTCCTAAAAGCCCCAAGAGCCCAAAGATGGTTTCAGCTAAAGCATCCCAACCCCAGAGCAAGACAGATGGTGTGCATAAGTTACCACTGTCTGCACTGAGTGAGAGGATGGGCAAAGAAAACATCCATATGCGTCTGAATATAGAAGACAGGGAGTTAGCTGAGGGCCCCTTCAAGAAACTAGAGCCTGATAATACAGCTATCGATGACTCCATTGATGCTGTGATTGCCAGAGCGTGTGCTGAGCGGGAGCCTGATCCTTTTGCTTTCTCCTCTGGCTCTGATTCAGATAGCAATGGATTCTCCAGCCCCAGGAGGCTGACCATCATGGAGCCGTCTACGCCTAAAGTCCTGATTGGGGCCAGCATCTCCGTAAAAGACACGTCAACACCACTTCACCTACATGCACATGCACACGCACACGCACCAGCAGGACAAGGAAACTGGACTATGGATGATTCAATCAATGAGGTGATCCGAAAGGTGAACCAAGGGGGCCCGTCCGCACCCCCGCCAAACCAAGGAGAATATGTGTCCTCGGGATCGGCCTCACCACCTACGCCCGAGCCCCTGCTCAAGGTGTTTGAGGAGAAGAACAAGATTGTGTCCTCCATAGATGTCAAGAAAAAGCTGAAGAAGGAGCTCAAAACTAAAATGAAGAAGAAGGAGAAAGACAAGCCGAAAGACAAAGACCGGGAAAAGGATAAGGGCAAGCTGAAAGAGAAGAACAGGGAGAAGAATAGGGAGAAGAACAAGGAGTTTTCCAAGGATGTCAAGATGCCCTGGAAGGACTTTGGCATGAAGGACGATGAGCTCTTTCTTCAGCGAGACTTTACGCTGCCTGAGGGCTCCATCAAGATAAAAACCAGAGATGTAGATGTCCCTAAGAAGGAGAAGGAGAAACACAAAGACAAAAAGAAGGATAAAGAAAAAAGTAAAAAGGACAAAGATAAGAGGGACAAGGGTAAAGACCGGAGCAAGGACGACAGGCAGAAACAATCTGCGTTAGCCCCCTTTGCTCTGAGTGAACTTCCACCGCTGTTCAGCCCCTCCGCCTGCCTGCGCATACCCTCCATGCTTCCTCCTTTGGCCCCGATCCTCCAGGATAAGGAAATAAAGAGCAAGGAGAAGGACAAGAAGAAAGACAAGAAGGAGAAGAAGAAAAAGAAAGATAAAGAGAAGGACAAAGAGCGAGAGAAGGCCAAAGAAAAGGAGAGGGAGAAGGAAGAGAAGAGGAAAGAAAAGGAGAGGGAAAAGGAAAAGCGAGAAAAGGAGAAAGAGAAAGAAAAGGAGAGGATTCGATTGGAGAAGGTAAAACTTTTGCTCGGTATGTCATTATGTGTGTGTATTATGTGTCGCTGAAATGTACCTTGTCCTTCCTGTTTCCTCAGGTGAAAGTAGACACTCCAGCAGCTTTACCGTCTCCAGTCATCCCCAGACTGACGCTCAGAGTGGGAGCAGGCCAGGACAAAATGTAAGCAACAATTGAATGTTTCTGGCGATATTTCTTTCAGCTTCTTCTTTTCTTTCTTGCATCTTAAAACATTTTAGATGTTTGTTTCTGCAGCAGTATTATCCTAAAGAGCTGGGTATCGATTATCAACGCTTTTTTTTGGAATCGACTGAAATGTATTTGTTGCATTATGTTTTATGGCAGTATTAAACTATCAAGAGCCTTAAGCTTGCATCAAATGTCTGTTCAGATTCCTCATCTTGTTTACTTATTTGTTGATAAGATAGTTCCTGATTTTAAATCAAAATGTTATATTTAATTGGGTAAAGTTCTTGTACTTTACATTTAAACGTTTGGCATACATTACCTGAAAACAATGTGTAGGAAAAAGCATGTTTATATCACTAAAAACAATTGTTTTGATATCTGTACCAAAATAGTAATGCTTCTAATATAGAAAAATCACAAATATGTAATTTGTGTTTAATCAGCTAAATCCTACTGAGATTGAGACCTGAGTACATGTAAAAAAAATAACATACTGAAGAACAATAATGTGCATTAGAATATAAAACAGAATCGTCCAAAGCAGACCTGGAATGAATTGATCAGTAAATAATAGAAATAAGTAAAAACTCAGTAAAAAAAATGTACACATTCAAACACCAAGATTTAAACATGTCTTCCTAAAATACCTCACGGCTACCATGCTGTTATTACGACATATTTAATTCACATAGTGGTTAAAAATATTCTGAAAAAGTCTCCTGTTTGTTTTCGCTTGTATTTGTCTGTCTATCACCAGTGTTATCAGCAAGGTGGTTCCAAATTCGGAGCCCAAGACGCCCGCACCTAAGACCCCCGCTGCCAAGTCTGGACCTGGGAATCGCCCTCGGACGCCCCCACCACCCCCAATCCTCTCCCCAGTCGTACCCACTCTGCCCCCAGCTGCCTCTCCACTCCTGCCGGCTCCTGCCCCTTCAGCGATGCTCTCCCCTGCCCCCATGCTTTCTCCCGCCGCGTCCTTCAAAACACCAGTCCGCAGCGTAGTAACTGAGACCGTTAGTACTTACGTGGTGAGTGCTAGTACTCACCACTTTTCTTTATTGATAATTGATGCATATGATAACAATATTAAATAGGTAGTGTGGTTCATCTTTAAGAAAAGCACAAGTGCATGCTTTGTGTTTTGGCTTTAACCTTTTTTTTTTAAGTCTAGAAGGACAGTAAATAAATTACAGATAAGATTAAATGGACCGCATAGTTATTCATTTTATTTTTTATTTTCCCTTTCTTTTCACTAATGCGTTGCTAATGCTTTCTGTCATATATATTTACCCAAGATCCGAGATGAATGGGGAAACCAGATCTGGATTTGTCCCGGCTGCAACAAACCCGATGATGGCAGTCCCATGATAGGATGCGATGACTGTGATGATTGGTATCATTGGTAAGAGACTTATTTCCTTGTTTTCATTTCTGGCCTAATTACTCCCTTTGGAGTGTTATAAAGGATTATAGTTCTGAATAACTGAAAATTGAATTGTTACCATCAATTACAGCCTTAACTCGCTGATCTGTGTGTGTGCCTTACAACTTTTGTAATGGGTTGTAATGATACACAGAAATTCACGGTTTGGTACATAACCCGATTTTGGGGTCATTTCATTGGCCATTGAAACGGTGGCAAATGGGTGGTAAGAGAAATTTAAACAAATGCCAAAATGTCATTAATGCACCATTCTTATTACAAAAAAATAAAATGTGCATATTTGCAAATATATACGGAAACGCATTTAATAAGTTAATACTATTTTATAATGAACTTAAGTCAACCATTAGAGCCAGCAGTACAGTTGTTTTACTTATCTTTTCACTAAGCTGAACTCTCTTCTTCTCCTGTCTGCTCAGGCCTTGTGTTGGGATCCTTACAGCCCCTCCCGAGGACCAGCAGTGGTTCTGTGTTAAATGTTCCAGCAAGAAGAAGGACAAAAAACACAAGAAAAGGAAACACAAACTGCATTGAGACTATGCAAAAAGCACATATTTTGGACTTAAAGCCATCACTGAACACTCGTGGCACTGCTGTAAAATAAAAAAAGAAAGTTTAAAATTGCGGCTGATACTAACATCTGAGGATTTTTTTAATGACGTCAGCTATGATGCGCTGTCAGTTGGTAAGAAAAAAGGCTTTAACCAGCACATATCCAGCCTTAGTTCTTATGTGGGCTCTGTGGTTTTCCCTTTTCACCTGTAAATTGTTTGCTTGTTGTTTTGGATGTCCAGTCGTAGGAGATCATGACAATTATGTTTGTATAAGGAGACCATGAAAATTTGTCTAAGATGAGAGTTCAACAAAGCAGAGAACCAGAGAACAACTAACATCCATCGTCTTTATTTCTGTTTCCTTTCGCGTTGTCACAAGAGGAATGACGTGTAAGTCAAACCTGTCCCCAGTCTCTACAGTATCATTGAAATGTCATGTATATAATGATGATGGCATCAGGTGTGTATAAATGTGTCAATACCAACTTCCAAGCCAAGTGCATTTTGTTCTTAGGATTCTGACTTGTTAAATCCATTTTCAGATATTGGTTTTTAACTCAAATGATTTTCTGTAATTTCTGTACATTTTTTAAATTTAAAGTTTGTATTTTTATTTTTTTTTCTTCATACGGATTTGTCCTGGAGTTATACTGTAGCTGTGCTTGTAATGTAATTAATTTCGCTGATATTTCAATATTAAAGATGAACAGTCTGTGTATTCACAGGCTTTACTATGTAAATCTCATTACCATCGAAATTGTACCTACATTTTCTATCTTTCTTTTTTAATTTTCAACCTGGACAGACATGTATGTTCACCTCCCCCTTCCCCCCCCCCCCAGCTGTTTGTTTGCATTTACTTTACATATAGAATAGATTAGAAATAGTTTAACAAACTGAGTTCCAGACTTTTGTTCCTGCTTATTTCAGACCTGAATTTGTCGAAGCAGTGTGCAGTGGGTTACAGATCAAAGTTCCGGATCCTCCCTTGCAGCAGTCTGTGCAATGCATTAGCCTAGATTTAGGGCTATTCTGCTGAGTTGTCATGCAGCACTTCACCTACATAAGATATGAGAGTGCGTGACAGTCACATTGTACAGGGTGTCTTATCTAAAAGACTGATTGAACATTGTGAAGAACTGATATCTTGCATCTAAAAATGTCTCCTGCGCCGTTTGCAGCAGAGTTGTTTTTGCCTTTCCCTCAGTGACCACACGGTGTCATTCTTCATGCACAGACGCAGCGGCATGCTACTCATGACATGTACAGACACCACAGCAGGCTCGTAAAAAAAACGTGTTTCACCATATTATGAATGTAAGACATGTAACGGGTGTCTCTTTGTTGATGCATGTGTAATCCTTTGCTCGCAAAGCATGCCTGTAAGTAAGACCAGCTCCAGAAGTGCTATCCTATGTGAGAGCGTCTATAGATGAATGGGATTATAAACATGATTCACAGCCCGTCAGAAGCTAATAAGATATTATTTCTATAGAAAAGAACACACTGTGAGATATTAAAGTGCGTCTCCCCAGCATTTTTATGATGCAGGTTTTGCATGTCTGATCAAACCTTTTCCGTTCCCTGAAGTAAAATGTCAGCTGTTATATCTATAGCCGAAGGTTTTATTAGCAGGCAAGCTTGACTTTACACACTGAACTTTGAAAGGTCTAAATGTTTATCAGATTCACTGCGCTTCTGTTTATTACTGGAAACAATCAGCAGACCAGTGCTGGCTGACCTAGGCTCCTAGTTGCTTGATATTACAGAGGATAAGAAATGTATTTTGGTGCAAACCCATTCAATGATTTATAAACAGCAGCGGTGCTTTGAAATCAATTCTTTAACAGGCTGGTGTTAGAGAGCTCTTAAGAAAACCTGAGAGAAACCCATTAAAGTCGATTAACCTGCTCATGGGTAAAGACATGGGTTCACTTGATTCAATCTTATTTAGACATTAATTCACTAATTCTGCTATATCTTTTGTGGGTGGTAAGAGGCCGAGTCTTCTCTTGATTGCTGTTACAAGTTGGGTCTGACTTCACGACTAAACCAGGAAGCCGTTTAGTCTCCCTGCTTTGGTGCAAAAAATTGATTATTTCAGTTTTACCCTCGTTTAAATGAAGGAAACTGTGGCACACCCAAACACTTGACTTGTTCAATGCCTTATTTGGTGAGTAGAGTCATAGACACCACAGTCAAGAGTTTAGTAATAAATAGGATTAAACCTCTCAGATAATTTCATTAAATACGGCTGCCTGATATTATCAAGAGTTAAAAAGCACACCTGACTCATTCACTTTTTCAACTTGAGAGTGACATATTCCTTTTACTTATTCACCTCTCTCTCTCTCTTAGCGAGTTACTCCCAAAAATGGCCTTGATGGAAATCTACTCGGTGTCTTTGGAAAACACAAATTAAAAGAGGAAGTGGAAAAATGATGTGTGCCTGAAGTAAAGGGGAAGTAGAAGGACTTCTGCCCATGCAAAACAAGCTGACATTTCAATGCGGTGCAGCTTTTTATATGAAGTGCGTTCACTCATGCAAGCCCACACACTCAGTCAATTGTGACTGAATTAGAGGGGGAAACTATGTTAGATCTGTAATAAAGCACTTCTGTGATGAATGATTTCAAAAATAAGTAAAGCTTCAACCAAAAGGTTTGTGTGAATTAGATGTCAAGAAGGTCGTAGATAGCAGAGCCTAATGCTAAAATGCTAACTCCACTCATGGTTGTGGGCCTCCCTCCGTCTTCAGTCACACATGCTGGTGTCAGGTCTCATACAGTCAAAGCTTGTTGCTAGCATCTGTTGGATAATAAATTTCACCGCCCAGAGCCAGTAAAGATAGAACTCCGGCACGTCTGACATAAAAAGGATTACGTCGTTGTTTCTTATTAAGTAAAAAAAAGTTTTAGCTTGTCCGGATGCATCTACTCCACCTCATAAACACGGTTTAATGCTGCTGAATACGCTGCTTATTTATATATAAACACTTGAGATGTTTCAAATTCGTGTGACAAATGAACGTCTTCTTCAACGTTAAAACTCACATGAGCCGTACTCTGCATTAGGACACACGACAGAACACAATGTGCACCGAGCTGTAACAGTTTCAGTTTCAACCCACAAAAACACAGACAGTATCAGTCCCAAGGGAGTAAACAAGTGGTAAAAAGGGAAAGCTGGTGGGTATTTTCACTCATCCTGAGACCACCTGCAGTTTGATAAACATGTGCTGCTATTTGACTTAGTACATGACAGGCATGATTGCATTTTGTTCAACCGCAGCATGCACCAAGACCGACCAACACTATCTTTCTCTTCACTAAGGATGTGAACAGGATGTGGCTGTTTTCTCATAGTGATCAGTCTTTGCTGTGTGGTGTTACAGCTTTCACAAGTTCGCTGTATTACAAATGCATTTCATACAGCATTCGCATACCATTTTGTGTTGGATTATTTTTATTTCTGGATCCACTTTTAAATGACGTTTCAACTGCAAAGCATTAGTGCTGTTACATGTTGGTAGATCAGAGCAAGAAGAAAGACCCGCGGTTGTTCTGTGCTCTACGTGAAGCCCGTGGCACTGACAGCCATACTAAGCAGCAACACATCATAAAGAACTGGATTTCAACATCAGTGTTTAAAATATTAATGTAGGCAGTGAGAGCAGGGCTGAAAGGAAGAGGATTTATGTTGCCATGATCAGAGGAAGTGGAGCCCCTTCATGCTGGTCTTCTCAGCTCCAGTATGATACCAGCACATGCCGACATGACCCTGTTTCAGATGACTTTCCCACTTAATGTCATGTCACTCTAACAGGACACAATACCTATGGGAGAATGGGACCTAGATTTAATTTCTCCGGGGTTTTGAGCAAAGAATATTGTGACAAATGACTTTCACGGTTTTAATCGGACGGCATAGTGACAGCAAGCCATACTTTAAGTGTTATGATACAGGAATATGTGTCCTGGAGTGTTCAGCAGCTTCAGAGCTTTGCTTTCATCATACTCCCAACTATATGACTCCGAACATAGGCAAATAAGCTTTGTTCAATGCAAATCAACATGCAAGCCGTTATCCCCACATAAAACTCTCCAATATGCTCAGAATCCAGCCGTCAGTTGATGATAAGGTCTTCCAGAAATGTAACTGTAATGTGGATAAACATTTCCTGTTATTCTGTAGAATTACATACATGTTATTTGAATATTCGTACATTATGGTCTGGAATACTGTGATAGAGTTGCAGACAGTTGAATTAACTTTCAACCACTACAGGTATTTCAGATTGACTGCAGTCTGAAATGGTGAACAATGGGGGCCGTACTGTCCTTATTTGAGTATTCGTGCTGACTACAATGGTTGCTCATATTCTAGCCGGCAATCTTTATCCCTATCTACTCCAGAATAATGATGACATGGGGTTGTCAAGAAAAGCTCTCTACCTGTCACCCACTACTTTATTATCAGCCAGCTCATGGAGGGACAGTGACATGTACAACCCCACAGGACCTGAATGGAGAATGGCACTGATATTTACCTACAATATGTACATGTGCTCAGTGATGAGCAGAACGTTTAACATTAAAGAGAGTTAGGATGGGCACAGTTTTTAGGATACCAGGGTTGATGATTGCCTTCTGCCTTCCTCCGAAACAAACTATCTAAAGACATGGTTTCTCTGGATGGCATTGCACTGGCCTCCAGCGACACTGTAAGGAATCTTGGAGTTATCTTTGATCAGGATATTTCCTTTAACTCTCACATAAAGC
>JAVQJD010052888.1:0-10673 GCA_036023655.1 Nannoperca australis | reverse complement strand
CTGTTTTATTTTGAAAGTATGTTTTCTTCATCCTCATGTTCCTGTCTGTGTCTGCTTGTTATCAGCCTCATGTGTTGCACCTGTGTCTTGTTACTCACCTGTTTCTGTTCTCATCGTTCCCCTGTTTCTATTTAGTCTGGTTGTTCCCTGTGTTCAACGTCGGTCCATCGTGTGTTTTTTTTCCGCACGTTCTGGTTCTGTACATGTTTGGTTCCTCCTGTTAATCCTGGCTCCTGTGTTGATGTCTTCTGTGTGCTTCCCCCTGCACTTTATGTTTCATTGTAAGACATCTCATTAAATAGACTTTTCGCTCTACCGCTGCCTGCGTCTGTGTTTTGGGTCCCCGCTCCTCGAGTCCTGACACGAACGCTTCAAAATGAGGCGCTCAAACTGCACGAGAACCCGTTCCATGCCGGTGGAAGTGGGGTATGCGTGCTGTGTTACTTGTGTGGCTCAATGTCTGACTCTGAATCTCAGGCTTTCAATGTGGACACATGGAATTTTAAACTAACATTGAAATGTCAGTGAGAGCGATGTGCTGATGTTCTGCTGGAGCTCAGACTGGGCTACGTATTTACTTTGAACGCCACTTCTGCAGAAAGAGACACCTGCACCTGGTTTACAATGACGGTAAAGTGTCTGCACTCCATGTGTTCAGTGTTTATTGTTCATTTTTATTTCATATTAAGAGTCTGTTTTTATTTCATGATGGCGATTTCTCCATCACACTTTTATTTCATGACAGTGGCTCCAATAAACTGCATCCTCATACGGAGACTTTAAAACTGTGTTTGCGTTTGTGATGATAGAACCTGAAACAAAAGCCTGACATAAAGTGGGATTAAGAAGATCTTTTGTGTAAGCAAACCATTTAATATTCCAGCTGCAACAACAGCGACTGTTGAAAGAGTGCGTTTGGTCAAAATGAGCATGGATACCAGGTCAGCATGTGATGTTTCTAACCCTGTTACAGTATGTACCTCTGAAACCTCTCCACCGTCTGACCTTTCACTAACCCTGAACATGCCTATCAGCCAAAATACGTCTTTTATGTAACATCTTTGAACACTCACTAGCTGCAGTGTGTGTGTGTGTGTGTGTGTGTGTGTGTGTGAGTTACTACTCCTCTCCTCTGGTTATGAAAACACAGCGACCGCCAGCGCTGGCAGACACTTGGTCTAGCTAATATTAAATCCCTGAAAAACACACATTATTCTATATAAAGTCGTTCGCTCTGACTTCTAAACACGGGAATGAAACAGTCAGTCACATGGGACATCAAATATTTAATGAACATGAACCCCTTATTTATAGCCGATCGACTCTCACATCATTGGGAGAATGTTTTCAGGGAGATCTGCTGGAGTCCAGGTTCAGGGAGGTTGTCATATCAAATATTTGACATCTTGATTCACTTTATTAAAGTGCTGTGTGTGTGCTTAGTGGAGCATTATAGCTTTCAGCAAAGTATGGAAAATACGCATGAGCACGCATGCAGAACGATACACTAATTCATATATTAGTTTATGCATTATGAACGGCTGAATTAGAGGTCATGCACCTGAAACATGTACCTGACCTGAAAAGAACTGCAGCAGGAAATTTGACCTAAACTCCTCAATGTATGCACGTGGTGCATTTTGTAGGTGAACTCCAGTGCCTGGTCGTCTCTGTGAACTCAGAGGAAATACCACAGAGATCGTCTCATTGGCTGGTGGCTGTATGAACCATCCACCAACTGAGAGGAGAAGCTGTTGTTGTTGTGCTTCAGGCCAGTAATCTGTTGCATGCTGATTGGCTGTGGAAAGGATAACTCTGTAGTTATGGGGTTGGATCACCTGACATGTAATGCACACAGACGATGCACGAGGAAGTAGCTTTATGTTCGGTCTGGTTGATCTTGCAGCCTCCATGGTTGAAACTGCTCTTTCACAGGTTAAATGCACATAAAGAATAAATGACGTTAAATGAACTCGTTCAGTTCCTGATGAGACTTGACGTTGGTCCATAGCGTCTGTTTGACCCATGCTGGGGTCTGAGGGTCCCCCTGTTCGTGCTGCACAGAGACTCTTCTGTGTTCTTTAAGGCCATCAGAGTCGTGGTTCAACAATGGTTTAAGACAAATATTTGAAAGAGGAAAGTATGGTGTTTAAACAAACAAAGAAACTAATATCACGTCTCAGTATCATCTTTTCATGTTGCAACATATGATGTTATCATTTAGCAGGGTTCTCCTTGACTGTATCCTCTGAATAACTCCCTGGCCCTGACATTTCCTGACGGGTCGATCCCTTAATTGTTCCAGATCACACACATTGTACCAGCCAGAGAGCTGTGTTGTGGCTCTCAATGCCTAGCAACAAAACGTCAGCGCCAGGAGACAAAGACTGAACCGCTCGAAGCCTAAAGTGCTTCCAGACACATCAATGTCACAGTGTTACTCAGACAAAACTGTGGCCAACACAGTTTGACTGCTTCGTCCAAATAATGTAAGTCTTCTCTGGGTACTGAGTCAGAAGTCAAAGGAAACCTTTGTGCTCGGACCCATATTGTGACATTACCAACATTTTCCTGCAACAGTTCAACAGCTGAAGGTCACACATGGTTCATTGTGTTTGTGTGACTGTGATGTTAAACACAATCCACTCAACAAAGCAGTGGTCAGTTTGTCTCTCTGCCAAAATGTGGTTAAACACTGCCCCCTGTTGGTCCACACACGCACCCTCAGAGGGGCAACACCTACACTGCTGCTGCAGGAGGGAACGGTGCATATCTTAACGTTTGTTGAGTCGTTTGCTCGACCTCTCTGTTTCTGTTCAAAACAACTAAAGGCCGCCATCTTGTGGTGTCATGGAAACTTACTGTGCAGCAGGATGATGAGATTAGCTTTTCACTCACTATAAGATGATGATCCATGTTGAGTAATCACTTTTGATGTGTTACACTATCATTTGACTGTTGGGTGTTCTGAACATACTGGATCTATTGATCTGTTGTATATCTGTACGTCCTGGGAGAGGGATCCCTCCTCCGTTGCTCTTCCTGAGGTTTCTTCCATTCATTCCCTGTTAAATGTTTTTTCTGGGGGCCTCACGCCGGCCCCTCGGGGCAAATTTGTGATATTGGGTTATATAAATGAAATTCACTTGATCTAAGCATCTAATGACAGGGCTGGGGTACTTTGCCAGGGGGCTGCGGCCCCTTATTGAGCCCCCGAAAACAGTTCCCCCAGCTCATGTTCCCAGGTTCCCAGGGGGGGGGGGGGGGGGGCAAGGCAAGCCTTCTGGGACTGGATTTGCTTTTAAGCAGCAGGTGGTATCCCACACTTTTTCTTCTGACCTGCTGGGTTAATTAGCAGCTGCAAATCATTTTTTGGGTGTTTGTTTTAAGCACACGAGAGGGGTTTAGTGAAGCAGCTAAACTCACATGATGTCGGGAGTCACACAGAAGCGCTGAAGTCTAACTGGCAAATCACTTCCTGGAAAGGTATGAACAGTCTGCTTCTCCTCTATGTTACATCAAGCAGAGAGCCCAGAGGGTCATCCCAAGTGCTTTACTCCGAAGAGGCAGCAGAGTGTTTTGCTGTGGGATGGTTTGCAGTGATAGGAGGCATCTTTGAAACGGACGGTCAGAGGACACTGATCTTTAATCGCCTCCCTAGCACTGAGAAACCACACAGAAGCCCTCAGAAGTTGCTTCCAGCAGCGGAAAGTGGGAAAAAAAACAACATTGCATTTTTGTAAATTCTGCAACCAAGACGTCTTATTTTGTTCTTGCAGGTGTGCACAACGACACACGGCATTAACGGGAACATTCAACCCCAAACTGAACGTTTGGACAGTAGAGTCAGTATCTCCTGCTGTCCTCCTCAGTGCAAAACCAGAGCTTCAAGACTTCAGTGGTGAGATATCACTGTGCATCACTATATACAGAAATGTGAGTGTTTCAATGTGATGCTTTAATGCTGCGCTTTTAGTTGTAAAACATCAAATGTTGCTAAGATTCAGAAATAGAACTGTATTACTACAGAAATGTGTGGGCATGTAAACGCATGCCTGTAAGTAATGATATTTACCTGCTAATGAATGTTTAAACGTTTTACCTGTTTAACACAACACAAAGCTTAGTAAAGGTTTCACAATGACAGAATAGCTGCGTTAGAGAGACTCTATACACTTTGAAACTCATTATAAATGTGTTAAAGTTCCTTATAAGTGATTATAAATGAACATAATGTTTACAAGCATCTGACTCGACGTATACGACGTCAGGGAATCCTAGTAAAGTAAAAAGTACAATGTTTAAGTCTCTAACATTTGGAGTGAAGTGCAGGTCTCTTCACCACGTCTCGGTTGCATTGTTACGTTGGCTTTTGTCTAAATGTAAACTATTTCTTTGCCAGGAGAGACTTCAGGAAGTTACTGGCCTTCCTAGAAATAGTCCGGTGCAGAACCCCCGACAGATGGTCAAAGTGTTTTCAGAGGGATTAAAAAGACAACACATACTGTGTTCATTAGTACACTTTATACGTTCTGGTGGGAACATTTCTTACCTTTCTTACCCCGTTTCCAGACTTTATGCTAAGTTAATTTAGCTGCCTGCCCCATGCAATGGTGAGCACACTCACAGCTGTCAATCACGACATCTCACCACCTTTTTATAGAATCAAATACGGAAATAAAACGAGATGTTTGGGCTTCAGCTGTGGGGAGCTGTCATGTCGTCCGTCTTCATCCACAGACAGTAGAAATATGTCAGTGGTGTGAATCTTCTCATCTAACTCCTGGCAAGAAAACAAATGAATGTCAGACCTCCCTTTAACAAATCCTGCTCTGCTGTCTCACATTTCCATTGTTCCATTTGTTGTCATGTAAAGAACAGGTTTACCAGTGCAGTAAACTTTTGAAGGATTGAGATTCAGCACTGAGCAGTTGTGTGTCCGTGGATCGATCTCTCACTCTATGCTGGTTTGAGTGAAACCAGGGAAGCGAGTCGTGTTTTCCTGCTTCCCTTAACATTCCCATCCTGGAAGTTTTTTGATTGATCCGGAGCTCTGTCGGATCGGGAGCTCAGCGTGCAGATGGGAATGAGAGGTACTTCGTCACGGCCTGTCAATCACAACCACCACACACACACACACACACACACACGCAGACACACGCACACACTCCGAGCAGCTTACACACTTCATAGACTTGCCTTTTCCCTACGGGAGAATAACCACAAGAATATTTAGTTCCCCCACATTAGCAGCCCCCCGCAGACACACTTCCGCCCGCGTCTCTTTCTTCTCTCATGTGGCAAATCTTTGAGCTTTTTGACAGGAACACAAGTCGTTTTATGAGGAAAAGAAATTCAAGTTTCATCAGCGTGCTCCTGATCACGCTTTGAAAACACGACGGCTCAGCTGATGTAAGATGTCTCCAACTAACCAAACAGCGACGGGAAGCTGTGACCATGTCTGAACCCCCCCCCCACCACCCAAAAAAAATAAAAGAAATAAAAGAAAGAAGACACATCTGACAGGCATTTTTAATTCAGAGTCTGGGGCTCAAACTTCAACAGTAACTAGTATTATCAGGTGACAGTCAGGAGGTAACTGACGACCAATGCTGTTTAACTGAAAATATGATCTCTGTGTAAGTTTTAGGCCATTAACAATTCAACATCTATTTCCTATAAGTGATCAATAACATATACCAACATTATATATATATATATAATGTTGGTATATGTTATTGATCACTATATATATATATATATAGTGGTGCATTTAAAATGAATATTTGAATTGCTCCACGGTCCAGACGTTGTTTTGGATGCTTGTCTCATCAACGTAAAGCAATAATAATTATATTAATTACTATAGTCATGTGTCTGTTCTTTAACAAGCGAGGTGAGAACTGAGCCACACCCTTTAAGGAAGGTGGCCTTGTGGGTAACCTGTGTGTGTTGTAAATAAAACCATGTGTGTATTGATGTTTTTTAGTTTAATAATTTAACAATAACAGTGATATATTATAACATAAATACAGTACAGAAGAGCACATGCTATATAACATGTGATATAGTAAAGTATGGTATAACATACAGTTTATTATACTATACTATTTATTAACCTGGTCAGATGTTTAATGACAGGACAATAACAGTCCAACACTCACACCACCATCACGTAAAACCAAAAAACAGGCCTCCCTCTATGTTGTTGTAAGGCAGCCAGGCAGTAAAGCAGTCAGCCAGTCTATGTTTAGCAGGAGCAGTCGCTAATTGGCTCCTGATGGTTGGTCTGGAGAGAGAAGATGACACTTCTGAAGGTACAGAAGAATCCCCAGAGCATCCTGTCCCTTTCTGTTCTCTTTGTAACACACACACACACACACACACACACACACACACACACACATACACACACACACACACTCATACAAAGAGAGACGCACACAAAGAATGTTCTTCAGGTATCGTATCTTCTTTCTTTTAATATATGTCACTGAAATGCCACAGCTAAAACAAAGGCTTTGAGTAAAGACACAGTCAATGTGTGTGTGACGAGTGTGTGTGTGTGTGTGTGTGTGTGTGTGTGTGAAGCTCATTTAGTTGGATGAAGCAGAGATGGAGACAGAACAAATACATGTCTGGACACTTATTATCCAGCCACGCTAGCTAAGAAACCAGGAAATACTTGGAAAAACGGTTGCCTGGAAGCATCCGTTCCTCTTGTCCTTGTAGTTTATTTGAGGGGTCGTGTGTCTTTGATATCTGATGATGGGTGAGATGGCGGGTCAGGGGACCATGTCAGAATTCATCCTTAATGATATCAAGGACACCAGCCAGCTTGTGTGATTGTGTGTGTTGGTTCAGCTGACTTTTATAGTCCAGTCCACACTTATCCCATGAAGGTCCCCCTCCCACTCGGACCAAACCAGGCCGGGCCAATCAATCAATCAATGTTTATCTAGTCTGTAAATCAGGCTTTCTGTTATAAAGGTGCAAGGCAAGTTTATGTATGAAGCACCTTTCATACACGGATGCAGTTCAAAGTGCTGCACAGAGACAAAGTCATGATTAAAAGAAGAAAAAGAGCAATAGTTAAAACTATATAATCATAATTCAAACAAAAATAAATGAAAATACATAAAAAGGCTGTTTTAAAAGATAAAATGTATTAAAAGGATAAATAGTTAAAACAAATCATAAATGAAAATACATTTAAAAAAGCTGGTTTTAAAGATAAAATGTAGAATTTAAAAGCTACAGTGCAGATAATTACCTTCCTGAATTAAAGGCCTTCTGGGAGTTTATTCCACATAACTGGGGCATAGAAAGTGCAGTCCACACATGTCCCTGATGTCATCATCAGGAAGTCAAATTTCTGCAAAGAAACCCAGCTTTGTGGCCCGTTGAGCCACGTAAATGTCTGTGCAGTGACAGAGTTTAACCTGTCCTGATACACGGGACACGTTTGAAGTTTGTGGAGGATTAACGTCACAGACGTGGTCCAGCAGGATGCCCGGCCGTCCAGCCGAGCACACGGGCAGACGTCCAAACAGCTCGCCAGGCACGAAACCCAACTGTCCGCAGCACAGCCGGTCACAGAAGGAAGCGTTAGTCCTCAGAAGAAACACGTAATCCCAGAAGGCAGAGGTAATGAACTGCTCTGCTGTCCACTACTGTAGCCATGATACACCAATCAGCCATAAAGCTCCCAGTGATTTACAGACTCTGCTGTTCTGCTGGTGTTCGGGCCACAGTCAACACATTGTGTGTTTGTGGGTCAGTCATTCTTTCATTTTTAACCCTCTGCAGCTGAAATAACAGCAGATTTACTCAGTTTCAAGTGACTTCAAGCTGAATCAATAGCAGTTACTGTAAACTACGTTCACCCTGTCATTTACAACAACACTGCTGTGAATGTACACAGCATTTTGCTTTGTTCTGTAATAAAAACAGATATTTGATTAAAGATTTTATTTATATCTATTTATTTAGCATATAGCATGCTGCACAAGAAAGAAGGACAGGGAATTAAATTACAAAGAGTACATTATAATACATTGGTTTTGTATTAAGGGTTGCCTTGAACTGTTTCACACACAGATGTGAAATGAATTAAAACAGGTTTGGAGAAGATGTGCATGTTACAGTGAATCAGACATGATGCTGTTGGTGGGTTTGTTGGTGAAAGGTAACGTGTTGCTTCAGGCCTACGGAGGAACGAAGCTGCCATAAATACACTCACACAGCTCCGACACCGAGCGCCTGGCCTCACTGTGGCTTTGGAAGGAGCTGAGAAATGTGATCAAAACAACAAAACACAAGAAATGTTCATGTCAGGCGGTCAACAGCAAACCTTCTTATGAACGGCACAACAAATAACTGGATTTACGTGGAACAATCGCTCCCACCAACAAAACAAGCCTTGTGTTTCTGTTCACTTTGAAGCCGCGGAACAAGCTGCAGGTCTTCAGCTTATCAACTGGTAAACATGTCAGCAGACACCGAGCAAAATTAGCATTCATTTAAAGTCACAAATATTCACTCTTCCCTCATGTACTCTTGAGGGAAATATCTTAGTAATCGAATACTAGCTGGCGCTGTGACCGGGAGGAAGTGTGTGGAAAGATCCAAGTTCCTCTGTGCAACTCTGTAAGATCAGTGCTTCCACCTTCTGTGGACATGTTAACTTACAGGAGGAAGTCTATTACATGCAACTTACTTTGTAACATTGTGGTTATTCATATTTGATTACTTTATTACATTTAGTTTTACCTAGATATGACGTTAAATAGTTGACCAATCAGAGCAGACTGCACGTATACAAGTATAAACCTGAATATGTGTCCTTTGACTCACTTTTTCCTCATGTTTGAAATCAGTTTCCTTTTTGATCATAATAGTGACCCTTAAGCTGAAACCCTGAGGGGCTTCTGCACAGGGACCCGCGGTGGCATTGGTACTTTTTCCTGTGTCATCGGCAGCTCCCCAGATAACAGACTAAACTTGCTCAGCTTTTCTCTCGGGCTCAGGAAGTTCAGAAGCGTGATTGATTCTCTGTCACTGCAGCAAACTTCAAAAAGAGCTTCAAATGACTCGCAGTTAACTGGCTCTCTGCTTCCAGGCTGCTTCTTTTCACCCCTTTAAAATCTTATTAGAAATCACATCAGAGACTCCGGACTTATTCAGCTGTGTCACTCCCGCTAGGATAGCCACTTATCCTGTCACCCCCCCCCACCCACCGGACATGGCAGGACCCTTATTAACAGGCAAAGCTCCAGTGGGTCGTACCAAAACCCCCATGGAGGGGTGGTCATCAACACTGTGCCGCTGCGCCGCTGAGTGACAGCTAAACGGCTTAAAATGTCACTTTGAATAAGAAGCAGGCCACACACAGGGACTCACACAAATGCATACACACACACACTCAAATGCATACACACACTCAAATGCATACACACACACACACACACACACAAATGCATACACACACTCAAATGCATACACACACACACACACACACACACACACACAAATGCATACATACCAGACTGTAGTGTCTTTTCTTGGCAGACTCTTCTTTGTTCAGCCCCGGTGTTCCTCCTTTATTTATTGTCAACAAACCTGGAACCTCAACAGAAAACAGCAGAGGAACAAGAATTTCTTGAGACTCTACATGATAAAAGTTCAGACACACCAGATCTCTGAAAGTTACTCTGTGGTTCTTTTGGACTGTTAACAACATGTTTCCCCTCCCTCTTGTTAATCTTCGGTGACAGTGAAGCAGCATTTCCTCCAGCACACAGCCTGCGTTACTGCACAGCTGACCAGTAACTGATCTCAGCCCTGTTCAGTTGGGGTTCAGATATTCTCACCATTATTCGTAACAGGAGGAGGTTCTTTTGCCACTTCGATGTGGCATGTTTCCTGATAAAGCACGTTCACATATTGCCAGTGAAGTTTCCAGCTGCAGACAGCTGATTCTGGGCCGGACACAACTTAGATGTCACGCTGATATTTGTATCTTAGCGTGGTGAATATCTCCACTTATCAAAGAGCCCAGCCTCCTCTGACATTTGGGTCTTTATTCACGCTCTTCCCTCCCGCAGGTGATATTTTTCTCCTTTCAGAGCAAAAGAAGAGGGATGTTCATTTCAGTGGTCGTACACACATTTTAGACACAACCATTTTATAAAGTTGATATGGCAAACGTGTTAGCATGCAGTCACTTATTCACATTTCCAGCACATTTACTTTCATTTGGAGCTGCTCCACTATGTTCAGCTAGTTTGCCTGTGGTGCTGTAGTGTACGGTGGGTTTTTAGAGCTTTATTCAACTGAAAACCACTTCCTGCTGCAGCTGAAGATGACACTGATGAGCGTGCCACATCAAACGAAAACAGTCAGGGGAAGGACGCTAAAACTGTCTGTGGAAGTGAGGGTAACTGCAGAGTCAGTGGTGGTTCTCTGTGGGTTCATCAGAAGTTTCTCATCAATAACAGCATACTGATTACAGCAGCTCTATGGTTACATCACATTACATTACATTACATTACATTACATTACATTTAGGCATTTAGCAGATGCTTTTATCCAAAGCGACTTCCAAATAAGAGCTTTACATAAAGTGCATAGAATCATGGACGAAAACAACAAGATGTCGTATCAAATAATAT